>JBAMIE010178790.1:0-13589 GCA_037177295.1 Kaempferia parviflora | reverse complement strand
AGTCATGCAAAGAAAATAAGACAGAGAAAAAAAAAATTGGATGCCTTGATTAGTTAAGGATTGACATCGAAGGTGTATATAGTGTGGAAGCTTATTGCTGAATTGTAGGTTAGTGTCTTACAAACAATATTTTCTGTCAGGTCCAATTTTGGTAACTAGTATTAGTTCAGTGTCCATTATTTTTCCAATTGATTTTGGGACAATCCAATCTGTTTATTCTTTTATAGAAAATCTTCTTCTTTTTTTTTGACGGTGTTACAATTTCTGTATCCCGAAGCATTCGTTGCTTTATTCCAAGTGTTTAGATATTAGTTTAATGTCTCCAACTAGTGAAGGACAAACAAGATAATTGTAATCTGTTTTCCACTTGGTCAAGAGACTCAAGGTAGTACTTGGACAACAGTCTTGTCTTCAATTCCTTATATCCACTTGTTGGAATCAAGAAGAGTTACTTCTGTGCAAATTATCTGCCAGAAGCAAGTCTTCAAATCCTTTCTGCACTGATTGGAATCTAGAAGAGTTACTTCTGTGCAATTTATCTTCCAGAAGCAACTTTGAGTTGGTTATGCAGGCAAGTAAACTTGTTCAAAAGGACCAAAACTGTCCCTGCAGATATTCCAAATTTTGGAGCTAGAATGCTAATCTATAAAGTTCAGACCCATAATGCAAGCTACACAAAGCTGAATACTATTAGTTATCACATCTTGGCAGGCTTCGACAGCATTGTTGCAATGTAAAGAAGTTAATCAAGTCATTTATGCGATCTACTGATGGCCTATGACAATGAGATAATAAAGACTGCTTGAGTTTATTAACTACATATGATCTGAAGACAGTCAGATTAATACGTACATAGAACATTACTATTTTATACGAAATATTTAACAATGTTGATAAAGAGGTTCCCAGAAAAACTACTAAAATAGTAGCTTTGTCATTATGTGGCTTTGCAAAGATCTACTGTTTGCTAGCACATTCAATTGCTCTGTTTTAGCAAACACATTTTTCTAACTCCAATTTTCTGTGATCTTGTAGAATATTTATTAACATGACACTTGTATTTACTTTTCAGCTATTTGATGGTCATAATGGTTCTGGAGCTGCTATATACACAAAAGAAAAACTCTTGGATAATATATTGGGCGCAATCCCTTCAGATCTTAATAGGGATGAGTGGTTAGCTGCTCTACCACGAGCTTTGGTTGCAGGATTTGTAAAAACAGATAAACATTTTCAAAATATAGGTACGAATGCACTGTTGATGCCAACAATTTGGCTTGCAGGGACATGATTTGAGTTCTTACATTCTTTTCTTGCATGAAAATTGTCTTTTCATTTATCCTGAAACCTATGAAAGTAGTTGACTCTTACTTTCTTTTCTTGCACTTTACTGACACATATTTCTCGTTGACTCGTACTTCAATGCTTTTTGGCCAATACTGCATTTGTAATTAATAACCATGGCATTCAATTGTGTTATAGTCACTCAGATCTGATTGTTCATTATGCTTGATTTATCCTCACTTTGCTATTTTACATAGCCTAATTTAGCAAGTAGTTGTAATAATTTGAAGTTTCTATGCTACTACATCAGCGACTGGAATCATTGAATTATTAGAAGAAGATATATCAGACTAATGATGATCATTTTCTGAATTTTATGCTTCTCATTGTATTAGTATTTCAATGATTTTCAAGCTTGGTGCAGTGAAAATAGTATTTGTGGTCAGTTACATACATTATATTGCTTATGTACAAATGCTAGCCTCAGATCACATTAAGAAGTATCATGCATGGTGCATTTCTGAAACATGAAATTTTGTTCATCGTTATTGCAAAGTTTGCTACTAATATCCAGAATTTCAACAGATCATTCCAGAACATTAAACTATTAGATTACTTTAATCTTAATTTACTTTTAGCCTGCCTTTTCTATTTTCTTTTGAATCCTTGTGATATTCTATTTTCTGTATAAATCTCAATTTCAGTAAACTATCTTTTGGTTGTTTTTCAGCGCTTACTTCAGGAACTACTGTCACATTTGTTATAATAGATGGATGGGTAGTTACTGTAGCATCAGTTGGTGATTCAAGATGCATTCTTGAATCTGCCGAAGGTTCTGTGCTTTATTTATCAGCAGATCACCGTCTGGAAGTCAATGCTGAGGAGTATGTTTCTTCTCTTGATGATCTTGTTGCTACAAAATCCACCTTGTGCTGAATGTGTGATAGTTGATTCTTTTGAAGGGTTGATCGCATAATAGCAAGTGGAGGTGAGGTTGGGAGATTGAATATAGTTGGAGGCGCTGAGGTTTGTTTATTCGGGACCATTTTGACTTATTTATTTATTTTCATGTTCAAAGTTGACAAAAGTAGTGTATACTGATTTTTAATAGAAAAAAGGTTTAGATATTTGTATCATGTAGCTTTATGCTTGTTCATCAATTAAAAGTGAACTTTACCCTGGCAGCAAGATACCCCTTCCCTATTCTTTCTCGATTTGTTATAGTAAAATTAACATTTTTGGTGGTCTCAATTATTCCAAGGAAAACAAGAAAAAGCTCTGTTAACAAGAATATGCCGCCAGACCTAAATTTGGCTCCATAGGGTTTAAATTTGTCTTGGTAGATACAAGGAAACCAATATCTGTACTGCTTGATGTGATACACAGAGTTGGCATGGATAGGACCGGTAAAGCATGTAACTTGTGCTTGTGCTTAGAAGCTTGATTTTCTTTATAAAGCAATAGTTGGTTTCAGTTTTGGTAGACGGGTAGAAGTGTATGTAATCCCATGCTGACTGGCTCCAATTGAAATTCTAAACTATGGAAAGAACATTAAACATATCCTCCTCGTTTCTTGTTTCTGCATTATCAAATAACAGGAGAATAATCAAATTATCATGTCGTCACATTGAATTATAATCCTAATAGCTGCATGAGTACCTCCAATTAAAGACCTATTTTTAGTTTCTCTATAGTCATGCTTTATTCTGGTTTTCTGGAACTTTTGAAACTATGATGTTCTTTTTATCTTAGTTACGACATTACACTCACTTATTTCCTTTTCTTTTCTAGATTGGTCCTCTCAGGTGTTGGCCAGGTGGCTTATGTTTATCGAGATCGATTGGTGATAAGGATGTAGGTGAACTTATTGTTCCTGTACCTCATGTTAAGCAAGTGAAGGTATGCAATGATTTAAAGGGGATTATCTATGCTAGCATTATTGTCATTTGAAGCTAATTGTACAAATAACATCGTCTAACCCATTTAAGACCCAAACTTGATTACCTCAACTCTAAACTCACAAAATTGTGGGCCGGGTTGAGTCACATGTAAATGGCTCAGGCCAACTTTTATTATCTCTAGCTGAACCTGTTGGGAAATGAATCTTGTAACTAAGGAATTGATGATTTGAAGTTGTATCTTTTTGCATTTTTCATGGTGAAATGTTGGAAAAGGAAATTGCACAACTTTAACAGGATACTCAATGTTTGTTTGAATGACCAAGTGTAACTTGGCTCTTGTATTCTGGTGAAATCCACCATGAACAAATGGTTTCATGATTGCTGCAGCTCTCAAATGCTGGAGATCGACTTATTATCGCAAGCGATGGTGTTTGGGATGCTTTGACTCCTCAAATGGCATTGAATTGCTCGCGTGGCCTGCCGGCAGATGTCGCAGCCCATCAAATTGTCAAGGTACTTAGTGGCTTGCCTATTTTTTAGTTGTGGCACAAGCACACCCTTGATTCCTTTCGTCAATATTGGATATCCTCTTTTGCAGGAAGCCGTGCAAGTGGAAGGACTTAAAGATGATACTACTTGCATTGTGATAGATATATTACCACCAGAGAAAATAACTCCTACTGCACCACCAACCAAGAAACAAGGAATGCGTGTACTCAAACAAATGTTCAGGCGGAAGTCTCCCGAGTTATCATCAAATTCTGATAGGAACTTTGTGGAGCCAGATGTTGTGGAGGAAATATTTGAAGGAGAGTCTGCACTGCTCTCCCAAAGGTCAAAAGTTTTGGCTAAGTTTCAATAACTCTTTTGTGAACAATTCTTCAGTTACTATGGCAACTTATCAAATCTTATAAGAGAAAAAAAAATTAAATCTCTATTTAATCAAGTAAATTAGCTTGTCATGAGTCCCATGAGATTTGGCGTTTCTTGTGACACAATGAATACTTTTCAAACGAAATGCAGGTTGAACGCAGCGTATCCAATCCACAACCTGTTCAAGCTTTACATATGTGCAATATGCCAGATCAAGATGAAACCCGATGAGAGCTTTTCTGTCAATGGAAATTCACATCAGCCTGGAAGAATGCAACCCTGGGACGGTCCATTTATTTGCCGAAGTTGTCAAGAGAAAAAGGAAGCAATGGAAGGAAGACGACCTTCAAGAGGTAAATGAAACCAATGGATCAATTTGTTCACAAAGTTCACATAGTTCCAAATACTAAACACTAACATTTTTATATACAATTCCCTTAACTATTCAGATTCTTCTTTTCGAAAAAGTTCAGGAAGTGAGTAGGCCTGCAAAATATCATTCGTGTAGAACTGAAGAACTCATGCACATGAAGCGACTGTGAGGATACATTTCCTCCATTCACTGACCATCATCAAGCTATGCTCTTGCAAGAGATGAGCATGGAAGGTTTTTAATCCTTGAACTAGAAAGCTGCATTTGGTTGAGTATCTCCTCACAAATTATAGAAGACCTAAAAAAACTGATATTTCTGCTTAAAATCTCTTCAAAGTTGCTGACCCAATTATTTCTAGATTTGTACATAACATTAAGAGAAAATTAGAGTGATCACTCGTATTTTTACCAATTTATATATACACTGGGCGATTGTAGAACTTCCCTCCTAATTTCTTCTTGTCACATATAAGATTATGCTCATATCAAATGATTTGAGAAATTGATTAATTGGGTGTATTACTGTTTAATGTGATACTAATCTATGATTCTGGTCTCTTTTTTTTTTTTAGGAAGATTTTGATCACTATTTACTCAAGTGGATTGTTTGTTTTAATTTTGACTTTTTGTGAAATGTTTATTTCCCGGCATTTTGTGGCCGATGCAAATGATTAACGCGTTCTTCATGTCACCCAATTGGTTTCATTTAAAAAAAAATATCGATGAAAAAACATTGAAAGTAAATCTCAATGTTTTTTTGAATGATTTGTCATTCGATTTTGGTTTGAAATATTAATAAATAGTTAAATATCTGTTTAGTCTAATTAAGTCATAGGTCAATGTGTGTGTTAGATTTGTGTAAAATTTGTTAATTATATACTGCTTGTTTCTTCTCAGAATAAACTCCAGAGACTTGTTTCTTCTAAACACTAGGCATGTCCCTCGGGGCTAGGGTGGTTATGTTGGAACTGAAATATATTATACATGAATTTAAGGATGTATCTACGTTGAGGATCTAGCTTATCGTCAATCGCTAAGACAAGATAGAAGTTGAATCAATAGTCATAGAAGGACTTACTTGATTCCATTGCAATGCTATCGATCTTACTTGTCATTGGATATCCTGAGAGTGCAGCGGAAGTCTTCCATAGGATTGAGCCAGTAACCTTGAATCTCTCCTCAATGGGGAAGAAGCAGGGAGAGGAAGAAGGATTGGTTTAGCATGTCCTAATTGAACTAAAACTCTTCCTTTATATTCTTGGCCTAACCTATGGGAACTATTCACCGTAAAAGCTCATTCTCATTAACAGCCCATTAATGCTAATGAACCGGGTTATTGGATTTACACATATTGAATCCACATTTATTTAAATCCAAATCCTCTTAATATGCTCCTAAGCATTAGATCACTTAATTGAGTTTAGTTAATTTAATGGTAATTAGTTGTGTATGTGTGTTAATCAAGTGTAAGTACACCAAATAGAGATTGAAGTCACCCATGTGAACTCAATTGGATTGAGTTCACCTATGTGAACTTAATTGAATTTAGTCCATCCATACAGACTTAATCCTATAATTAACTCATGTAGCGACTGTTCGATTCTTATGTTGGGCACATTACAGCACCCACGGTGTTTGAATTATTGATGACATTGGGGCTCTCATGTCAAGACCAACTTGTGCTTTTCAAATTTATTTGGTGGCCTATGACAGGGGTCGTACACCTCCAAGACATACCTAAATTAAAAAAAAAAAAAATTATAAACACGGGCATTTCTTGCTTGAGCCTTTCATTCAGTCTAGAGAAGCTTAAAAGTTAAGGGTGGCCGTGTTTTAGGTAGATATTTCGAAATAGCATAAATCTCTGTCGAGTGGCATCAGAGAAGTAGTTGTTTCCTTCCTCCCCCAAGTTCCAGTATTGGCTGGGGGTTACCGCCACTGGCGTAGCCTAACTCAGGTGGTAGAATTGTCACCCAGATGTTAAGTTTGAATCCCTTAGAGTTCATTCCCTTAGAAAATAAATTACTCCCATCTAAGAGACTGCTTGGTATCATAATTTATCATCCTTTCATGGGCCTTGAGAAAGGGCACTTGAAATGAGCATTATCACTTTTTACCATAGTTAGGGTTCATGATACTAGACATTTCTGAAGTACAGGATGAAATGGTCAGACTTTATAGTCTAGTACAATCAATCTACTGAAGATTATTAAAACTTTATGTTTTACAATGACATTTAACATTAAAACTCATCACTCTTTCCCTACAACAGCATTCACATCTTGAACACCAAGTTAGATGTTATTGTATCATTATATTTATCAGGATTTACAAAAAAAAAAAAAAAAAAAAAAAAAAAAAAAACCTCGGTATGAATGAATGAATAAGTTGTCTATGAAAAAAAAAAAAAACTCGGTGTGAATGAATGAACAAAGTTGTCTATGAACATATGCAAGTTAGTGTTGCTTCATTACAATGTGATTCCTCTCCAAGAATTAGTCTTAGAAGATGCTAATTTGACACCAATTTATATTATTTCCCTTAATTTTTCACATTATACAAGCTACTGGACTCCTACAAACTCCTACTACCACCCCAGATGAAAAATGAGAACTCCCATCGGATTTTTTTTTCCCAAGACAATCGATCTGCAAACACTAGATTCTTACCCGGTCATGGTAACATGGTCGGTGGAATCCTTTGCTATCTTTTCTGAGCAAACAATGAATATACAGCCACTAAGTCTACATGCATATTCATACAAAAAAGGAAGCAGCTCAACTTGAAACTTCTGGACTGTTACCCAACACTTAAAACTCATGGTGTGGCGAATAAGATATCATCTTTGATGCCTTTGGAATGCACAGTCGTAAACCTCAATCGAGGTGGCAATTGGGTTTCAACTGATCCTGTACAATTCTAGCACCAGAAACCTATTGTACACCTTTGGATTTAGGTTGCTAACTTCCACTGTGATTTGAGGAAATAGCACCGTCTTTGAGTTGCTGTAGCAAACCTTGCAACGTCCTCTGCAGCGCATCAGCAACTAGCCTCAACCTACCTTGGCTGGTGTCGGCTGCTGAATTGCCATTAGCATATTCCGCTGCTTTGGCCATCCTATGCTGGCAATTTTCCCAATCCTCGAGTCGCAACCAGCATGCTCTACCCCCGTGGCTTCCTTCCATTCCACGAAAGGAAAAATGGGCATTCTCACCAAAAGAGTATCGTAGTCTAACAGACACACAGTACGGCAGCCAAGCAGCTCCACCAGCAGCATTCATGTGAGGTATATTAGTGGGGTCAAGTACGAAGGTAAGAGCAAAATCTACCAGATTACGCATGCGGTCATGATGTATGTTACTTTTTGCACAAGAGGACTCCACATTGTTGTCTGAAATAGACCCCGAATGATTCTCCAAGCATAACTCTATGCGCGACCTTTGGGCAGTAGCTATGTCTCCACCATGGGCTTGTGATAGTCCTTTCTTCCAAGAAATTAGCTTTAGGAATTCTTTAAGAACTGAAATAGGCAGCGTAAGGAGTGTGATAAAGGAAGCAACTCTAGAAGCATCATATGGTTCGGATGCAACCCTCCTGCTGAAGTAGTCGCATATCTCGTTGATTTCTCCTTGAGCCAGTTCTTCTTGAGCATTACTTTGATTCTGCTGCTGCTGATGTTGGTGAAATCGTTTCACACTCAGAACTTGCAGAAGCAATTGAACTCTGTGCACACTGACAGCAAAGACGTAGCCTCTACATGGAAAGAAATAAATCCATCAAGTTAATGAAGTCAACTTGGAATGCCAGCTTAAATTGCAAAACGATTCAAACAAATAAGTTGGATCAATGTTTGCTACTTGATTGAATTTCTCAAAATATTTTCCTAATTAGATGTATGATGCAGTTAACCTACCAATCTTTTTGTCTCAAGCCCATGAGAAGGACCGAGGGCTACACTAGCCCTCACAAACAATGTAACCTAAACAAAAAACTTGTCACTGAACCCAAATCGAAGGGAAACACAAGCTTGTTTTTATTATCATGGAACAAATAGCAAACAGAAATGACATTCATAACAGCCTAAAAATTTGAGCATATGTCAAAGGAACTAGATTTCTTACCCGACAAAAAAACGCAAGGCAGGCTGCTCTTGATCTAAATTCAGAAGCGCCCCTTCATTGTCCTTTAAAATTGAGCCTAGAATTTCTTTCAAGAGATCAGGCAACTGTGCAAACAACCACAAAACACCAAGATATTTGAGGATGCCACGCAACACCTTCTTTAAAGCCGCAAGAGGAACCCAACCACCACCATAGCCTCCATCATCACCAAGCCCAATAAAAGCTGTGTTAAGCTCTCCTTTCACATGAACTGGGAAACCAGTACCTGGAGATATTCTCAAAGGTACCCCAGATATACCAGGAGCCAAACCTGAAGAGGCTAGCATGGCGCTGCTGACTCTAGTAATGCTACCCCCTACTTGATTTCCAGCAGCAGAACTTGGTCTTGAAATACCAGCACCAGTTGAAATAGTTGCGCGGTTAGCATTAGGTGTTAGCTGTTGCGAAACTAAATTTGCATTTGAATTGCTTGAACCCAGCTGCATACCACCCTGTGATGCACCCGAAAAATTGGGCTCCAAAGCATTCAAGCCTTGAGCAACATGTTCCATAATGAATGGTCGAAACTGTGGGCATGGTAATGATCCACCGACTGCAGGTCCTCCTTTAGGAGGTGTTGCTGGCTGTAGCCAAACCTGATCACCAGCAAAGCAGCGCATATCCACAGCAAACTTCTTCCGATATATTATCCGAATCCAATATGGACCTCTCAATACAACTGAAACATCAAAAGGCAATAAAGAACTAGGAACAAGTCCTGGCCCTCCTCTCCCTGCAGCAGATAAAACTGCAGCAGTTTGGAGGCTGTGATTGCTAAGCTGGGCCATCAGTGTAGTAGTTGCAGGAGCACCAGAAGAATGTTGGATTGGAGTTGAAGAATTGGCTATTGAACCAAGAGGTGAGAGAAAATTGCCCTGCCTCTGACCAAAAGAGTGGGAAGCAGTAACGACTGGAATTCGAGCAGGACGTATTGCACCATAAAGAGCAAGTAAAGGACCAGCAGTAAGTCGAATGCAGTCCAAAAAAGATGCAACTTCACCTCCATTTATGAAATCTTCTAGAAACTGCATGGATAAAGTTAATTGCATCAAATATCTCATGAACTTTATCATGCTATAACAAATAAAAGGTAATCACCTTACTGGTATGAAATGAAATACTTCAAAAGGGGAAAAAAATTCATCATATGCATGAAAGAGGTATACACTTGATGGTGACAACGCTTCTAGTGCATCATCATTTATTTTTTATGGGCAAAAACAATGGAAGAACCAAATGGTGCATATAAGTCCTCATGAAAAAAGGCTACGTAAATTTGATTCAAATGCAGAAAATTTAACCAAGTATTTTCATGGCAAATACTAATTTAAACCTTGAAACAAAATAGAAAAAAATGAGGCTTTATTGGTATATATTTAAACGCCACTATCACATGCAGATAGCTATATATTGTCATTTTGATTAGAAAATATGTAATTGCAGAGATGTTATTTTGAAAAATATGTACATACCTTTGTATGTGTCCAAAGTTGATCAGGGGAAACATGCATAGTACAACCTTCCTTGCCAGCTTCCCACTCAACAACAAAGTGAACTATAACAGGCATTGAACCATAGCTAAACCATAGACTCATCAAACCAACTGCTTCAATTTTGAAGGTTTTCCTCATCTGTTCGGATAACTTATCTACTGTTTCACTGGCAGCTTTTGTTTGTGTCTTTGAGTCAGTTACTGTGTTATCATCTGGCTGATCATCAGTTCCCAAACCAATGAGTTTCCGCATTCCACAAGCAAATAATCTGGCATTTGAAAGCCGACGTAGATCTGACACAAGCTTCTGAATGCTATCATCTTCAACACTCTTATAACTTAACACAACACCATCTGGGTCATAGTGGATGTGTGAGTCAATGTCAGATATATTGGCGATACGTACACCTGAGCCCCATGAAGTTGTGGTATTTCCTTTGTGAAGTTCCCATAATTCCCCAAAGTAAGAATCATTGATTTTCACATCCCAGCACATGGTTCCAGGTTTACCAAGGCGCAAGCATATGTGCTGCCAAGAATCATCCCTGGCAAATGGCAATTTCAACCACAAGGTTGATGATGGAATTCTTAGGCCTACTTCTTCTACATAAGGAATATCAAGTGAACCCATTTGGCCAGTTAGCTGAGCATGTTTTATGCATAGTGAGCAGTGCCTGACAACATGTAGGAGGACAGAAACATACAACTTTGAAGGAGCAATACCATTAATTGCTTCAGAAAGAAGATCCCCATATATATGTCCACTCGTTCTACAAGATATTGGTGAAGAAATTAGTGCAGTAGATGGATCATGAGCATCAGAGAGTTCTGATATTTTCCTTCTTTTATTCTGCAAAAAACTTGCTTGTGTTCCAGAAAAAGACGGAATAAGATCAACCAGGGAGCGCTTTCTCCCCTTCTGTTTGTGGGTGGCATTGTAATCTGAGGTGTATGCTCCAGATTCTGGTGTTGGATCTATAAAATGTGGATTAGCAATGAAAAAGGTTATACAACCAAACAGTTTAAATAAAAGGCCACTGTTACATAAGAAAAGAATTAGTCTTTGAAGCATAAAACTTACAAGGATTAATCCAACCCACTGAGTTATGCCTAGTAACTTTTGAAGATCCAAGCAAGTTGCCAGTTGATGAGCTTTTTAAAATATTTGGAGCCCTGCTATGGTTAGGGAGTGGCACGTTCCCTTCAAGCATACTGGACTCTTTTGGTGGTTCATCCACAGAAGGGTACTGACCAGCCTCAGCAGAATATGGAGACTTAGAATTTATGTCTTGATCAGACCTGAAGGTTGGCAATTTGTGAATGGATGGGAACTTAACTGAGCTTGAAGAGGAAAAGGAACCAGTAACATCATTCTGAATTGAGCCTTTTATGTTGTGTATCACATGGAGTGAATTAGATGAGCCAGGAACTTTTGCAAGTTTATGAACATGAGGCTGTTGTAACTCTCCTTCCAAATTAGGTGATGTAACATTAGCACTAATACCATGATAACTATTTGCATTTACTGTATTAGATAAAGGACTTTTATGAGACAAGGCCAGATGATTTGTTGAGGGCAAAGGTTTGTCAAACTCAAACACTTCATCAACAACAGATGAAAAGCTTGTTTGTGAAAATCCAGGAAGTTGGAGAGTTGCTTCTGCTCTAAAATTATGTTCTCCAGCCTGATCAAATGCACTATTACTCGGTAAAGAATGAAGCTTCTCCCAGTCAAAAAGGCTCATATTCAGTTCATCATCAACTACTTGCATTTGACCAATATCAATTTTGTTAACGCGTATTACATTATTGGAATCATTGAATGAATTCAAGTTTCCATCTGAATCAGATCTAGATTCTAGTAAAATAAAAATTGGCTTAAAATCCTTGTCAACTTGCATCAACAAATAATAAGAATTTGCACATTGGGGAAAACCCATTAAAAGAGAATCCGATCCATGCAATATGGACTTGGGAATCTTTAAAGTAGTCGATGACTGATCACAAGCCTGCAATGCAGACAGCATTATTTAGCAGAACATACAAGTTACAGAAGTGCACTATATCTCTAGAAAAGATCAACAATCTTAATGCAACATAAACTAGGCAGGCATGTTTATGAAATAACTAGTGAGGAACATAATTTCAGTTCAGTTCTTCACTTCCTTTTTTTCACAGCGCACAGTTTTGACTTGATATTAGTTAGTATATAACTTCTTTCTTGCAATTGCTTCGGTTCCAACTATGTTGATAAAATTGCATCCAAATTAACATGTTCCTAGCAATAATATTTGTTGAAAGAGTAAGCATGGAGAGCAATTTCACTTAAAAATTGAAATGAGTTACACTTACTTCAAAAGAATCCAAACCTAAAATGAAGACTGATGTTATGATTTGGCTTGAGGCCTTACTTATACACGTAATCCAGGAAGAAACAAATGATATCTTCATTCTTTTCTTAGCATTCGTGTATTATTTCTGTTATTCAGTCCTCTTTTAGCAAGGTTTAAATAGCATGCAAGTGCTTCAAATAATTTAGAACTAGCCATTTTGCTGGGAATCTAGGCAGGCACGCTCACTTATTCAACCCAAATTTCATATACACACACCATCACGATAATATAAGCAAATCTCAACTTCATGAGCAACTACTTCCCAAATGTTATGCACATGAGAAAGCAATTCTAAGTCTCTCATCACCAATTAATCACTCCGAAGCAAGCTAAAGGCAAACCTCAGCTATAAAGGGGTAACCCGGTGCACGAATCTCCCGCCAATGCGGGATCCCAGGGAAGCCAATGTGGGCAGGGAAAGGTCTATTGTAAGCAGCCTTATCCGCTTTGGAAGATGTTTCTGTGGCTTGAACCCGTAACCTCAAAGTCACACAGCAACAACTTTACCGTTGTGCCACGGTTCCCTTTTAAAATAAAATCAAATGTAGAATGTTCATAAATCAGGACATGCTGAAGTCATGATGGGGTACATACTTTATCTTGTTTTCCTCAAATTGTTTACTGAAAAGTGATACATAGTTTCCTATGATTAAAATAACATAGGATGAGACTTAGTCCAGCCTCCAACAAACTTATAGCCAGATTCCTAGGAAAATTTATCTCATCTATCTCGAACATGTTTTGAAAAATGAAGGATCACATTAATAATTATAAAAAATGTTCAAGAAAACAGTGTCACACAGATGCATATCAGTTTCATCAGATGCGAGAAGGATCCTAGGCATCATGGCCTTCATCTCTTAAGGATCAAGGTGCTCACACAAGGGATGCAGGGACATTAGTTCCCAATAAGTCATGGAGAAATATACAGACATACATATTACATATATACTCACCAAATCTTACCATTACACAGGAAATGATTACTTCACATTAGGGAAAGTGATTTAGCATGTGTGAAAGTTTCATAAAACGGTAGCCCGATGCACAAAACTCCGGCCATGTGGGGGCCAATGCGGGGTCCGGGGAAGGGTATATTGTACGCAATGTGTG
>JBAMIE010178773.1:0-13594 GCA_037177295.1 Kaempferia parviflora | reverse complement strand
TAGCTCGAAAAAGTTCGACAAGCCATCGAGCCAGTATTATAGGAGCTCAAACTTGGCTCGAATATTAAACGAGCGGGCTCGAACTCGGTCAAAATCAAGCTCGAGTCGAGCTTTGACCGAGTGACTCACGAGCGGTTTAACTCGCTTGCAGCCCTAGTATCGCGGTATGTTGATCTAGCACGTTGCTCGAAATCCTAAAAGTAAAATCTAGAGGGAATCTTGTAATGGGAGTGATATTGTTGGATGATTAATTGAGATCAAAACAATATCATAGGTAAAATATCGTATACCTCGATCAGAATATCATCATCAAATCCTATACTGACAGAGTCGGAAATGTCACAGATTGTTTTGTTGATTTCGAGATCTTTAGTTCCCTTTCTCTGTTACCTTCCATCAGTGCTGCCTCTAGGAGAGCTTTGGTCTCTAGGGAGTGCAAAGGCCAACTGAATACTTAAGAAATAATTGAACATTCTTAACGCTCACTGTACATCGAGTAGCAAGTAACATGAAAAAGATATCATAATTAAAAGTTGACTGATAGATTTTAATTATCATAAATTAACAAATAATCATTTAAGACCTCTCAGAGGCTCCCTTAGTCTCGGGTTATAAAAATAATTTTTAAAAATTTTGAAGAATTTATTTTTTTTAGAATTATTTTCAACTTTTTGCATCTTTAGGATTTTTACATTATTTAAACATGGTTTAGATTGATGTTAGATATTCTCTTATATTTTAATAAATAAAACTCTTTTTTTTTTTTATCTAATTCTCTGTCTTTTCTATAATTCCTATGGGGAAATGAGTTCATAGAATAATTGCTATTATGTAATTGCTATGCATCGGGGGTCAGTGCTGCGATCATTTTAAGGAAAAGATCCTTAAAATAAATAAATAAATAAATTATATATATATTTATGCCAGCAAATTTTACCAATATTCTTCGCATGTTACTATTTTATGACATCACCAGCCGCCTCAAGTTATTAAAAAAAAAAAAAAAAACACGAAACAAAGACGAAGCCGCCACCGCCGCTGCCAGAGCATCATTTGGATCTCGACTCTGAAAACGCGGACTCCACCAAGACCCGAAATCGCACCCAGCTCGACAACACACCCCCCCTCTCTCTCTCTCTCTCTCTCTCTCCAATTTTTGATATATTTATGATGTAGGATTCAGTCAAATAAACTGGAGAAGAGCGAGAGCCGAGAGGGAGGGGATGGAGTCCGATTTCCCGATTCGCCGACGCCGGCGAAGAAGCTCGGATCGATCAGGCAGTATCCTCTTGCGCGCTTCGCCAGGTGCAGTTTCGTTTCTTCTTCTTCTTTATCTCCGCGGCTTTCGGAATGGACCGGCAGAAAGATTAGTCCTTGATTGCGATTTTAGTTCCGTTCGTGCTTCTTTTATATTTTTGTTTCGGATTCCCAGGGGTTTCGATTAAAATTGGCTCTTCTTTAATTCTTGCCTGTCGAATATATATTATTCTGTGCTTACTGCCCCAATGGAACCAATTCTTGAAAGAAAAAGAATTATAGTTTCATGAGAGAAATGGATTTTTTTTTAAAAAAAATTAATGTAAAGAGGATTTGTCATTTCTCCACGCTCTTTAGCAAAGGAAATCAATGAAATTTAGGAATCCCATTTTGTCACTAGTGGTGTCTTAAGTGCCAGTTACTGGAATTCTAAGTTTATTTGTTTATTTTTTTTATTCCAAACTAAGGAATTTTAGATTGGAAGAAATGAATTCTAATGTTAATTCTTGCCTTTGGAAGAAAGAGAATCTAATGTCATTTCTCCACGCACATAAACCAATGAAATTTAGGAATCCCATTTTGTTGTTGTTGTTCTAAACTCAGGAATTTTAGTGGATTCTTCCTTATTATGGTAGGAAAACATTTTTTTTCTTTCACCTGATAATTATGTAGGCTGTGAAACTTAACCATATCTATCATCTATCTGAATACTTGTTGAAGTCTGCAGAATGAGAAAAGACACATGTTGAGCCTTTCTTAACACTACCTGGTGACTCATTTTCTGTTACTGATTTGGCAGGAAAGTTTTTTGTGATATATCCTGCATCACTTTCTTTCTCATATTCATTATAACTCGACATAATAGTTAGTCTAATTGGTCCTCTATATCATCACACCTTAATACCTGTGGCCACTCTTTTGTTGACATAGACTTATAGTTCAAGCAAAAGCATCCACATTTATCACGTTGAGGTTCCTTTTGTTTGTTTGTTTTTATTTATAGCATAATGCAGCCTTTAAATGTTCAATGTGCCCCTTAAGCTATTCAGAAACTTCACTTAGATGCACTGTTGTTTTGGCTAGTGTTTTTTACACTGCTTATGAAAATTGGGTTTCCTTCAGGATATGAGTATATAAACCATCAGGGAACAATATCTGATTCTGCTTGCAACAATACCTTTCAGAAAGAAGAAAGTTCTGTAAGTGCTAGTTTTCCTTGAACTTATCCTCTGCCACTGATCTGAATGTGTGCACCAGAACAGAAAGATAGAAGGAAGATTTTCATTTGAATGCCTTTTGAAACCTATTGCGTGCATCATTCCATATTTATTGGGCTACTTTGGAACTGTCAAAGTATCAAAAATAGCCATCTGATTATACAATCTAAATGTGGGATGTTTACTGTTAGTAATATTTATATAATGTTCTGTAATGTCCTTTGATAGTTCTGGTGAAATCTCCCACTACCACCATACACTTGATACTAACATATCCAAAAGGCACCATACTATTAAATAAAAACAGATTTTTTTGTCATCTTTAATGTTTCCACTTCTTGCCTGTATATCCTCTAATGGTTTGTTGCAACATTACGATATGTTTTGCTGTTCAGTACTGCCAAAGTTCATATGACAAGACCAGTGTAAAATCAAGAAGCATGCCCATGGATAAAGAGTTGATTAGAGAAGAAGAAATTAGGTGGTCATCAGGTGTAATCGCCAAGTTAATGGGTCTTGATGAACAGATTCCTCAAAGACTAGTCCACAAGCGAAAGAGAGTAGCTGATGGTTTCACTCAGAAACTATCAGTTGCAGGCATTCAAGGGAAGTATCTTATTAAAGACGAGCCTTTGCTTCACATGAATATGGCTGATCACCATGAGTTCAATGACAATAATGATGCACTGGAAACAATTGAAGTTGAGAGAGACAAGAGAAAAACAGTTGCCAAGGCCTTACCAAGTTTAAGACAATGCAACTTTGATATAAGCAAAGAATGCAAGAGTAATGTGAGCTCTCCAGGCCAAAGTTCCATGGATGCAATGGAAATCCCAAGTAACGAATTATACAAGATGGCTAACAAATCCAGCAACAATATGAGCAGGCAATATTCTAGAGAACGTCATTTTCTAAGATTTCAGAAGGAACCAAATTTCAAGTGGCTTGCTCCCTCCCATTTAGAATGCAAGAAAGTAATTTCCGAGTCACATACTTGTATAAATACTACTGGTGAAGTATCCAGTCCACTGAACAGGATCACAGATAGGTTTCCTCATATGAAGAAAGATGTTATGCGCTACTTTCAGAGACCAATGACTTGTATGGCTAGTTCCTCTCCCATCCACCCCAGTGTTTCATTTTCACATGAGTTATCACGACAACATGCCGCTAGGAAAAACCACAAATGTATTCATCACAATCATATTCGTGTAAAGCCTAATAATGATAGATCCCTTGTCAATGGACAAATGTTCTATCTAGCAACCCCTGAGAACTTTTGGTCTGCTCGCAGAAGGCGGACTGCTCAACCCAGGATTAAAGAAACCCACAATCAAGGACAAAATCTGATGAACTTCTCCCTTAGCACAGAAAGTTTTGGTTGCAGGGAAATAGCTAGAGAAAGTACAGAAGAACTGAGAGAATCTATTTGTAGAGATAAAAAACACATGCCCATTTTTGGTCTTAATATGCTCTCTGGGAATGGCAGCTCATGCACTATGGCTGACATGAGCAATCTACTGAACTCTGAGACTTTCAGGAGATCTTCTGGTTATTTTGATAACTGGAGTAGCAACCATGACCCTGGGTTAGCTTATTCAGTTAGATCTAGGGGAAGTGAAGCTCAGAAAAATCTACCAAAATTGAAGATGACTGACTATATTCAGGACAGACATTATAATATTGGCTCAAGTCGATCTGCTGAATATTGTCTTATGTCTGATATGGAGAGAAAAGGCCAGGCATATCATTCATCTGCAGTTCATAGGTTTTCAGATGAAAAACCAACTATTAGTAGCACACGAGCATCATGTGACTTTGATAGGACTGTTAGCCCCAGAAAGTGTTTGGATGGAAGATTCTTCTTAAACTTACCGAAACCTACACTTGTTCCAATTCCATCAATAGCTATTGGGAACCAAAATGCAAGGAGATTACATCAATCCAATAGCCAGCGGTTTTGTTCAGTTGATGATGTGCTGACATTGAGACCTACAAAAATAAACCAGGTAGGAAATCTTCTGTCAAAAAACATCAAACACAGAAATCACAAGCTTGACTCTGACTTGCACAAGCAGGAAAAGAACAGCTCTACTAGGGAAATGCACATGGCGCAAGAGAATAAAACAACAACCGTTCCTGTGAAAGCATCTTCAAAAGAGAACTATAAACTTCTTTATGTTACTAGCTCTGCAGATGTGGATATGTTCCTGAAAACTACAAAGGAATCCGATAAGCTGTCAGCTGATAAAACAAATTCTAAAAATATCAAAGTATCCAACACTGACATGAAGGTTCGTACTGACTTTATTTGCTTGAGCTATGAGAATTTTTAGCAGTAAAAAGCAAATTAAGTCCTTTCTCCTATAGTTTTCTTTCTTTCTTTTATTGCTTCCTATTAGCATCATTCATTTCCAGTGTCTTTGCATTTCCATGCATTGTGGTCTTCATACCCTTTCAATTCATCATTTTGATTTTTTCCTCATTCAGGTAAATGGACAAAATATTCATCTTTTATGCTATTTCAGTATTTTACACTTTACATAGTTTTCAAAAAAGGAATGAGGAAAGATCTGACTAATAATTTCATTTCAGAACTAGGTTTTATTTAGACTTGTGCCAATATCACAGAGTTTAAAATCTCGTGTATTGTTCCAAGCCCATCGGGATACAAGAACTCTGTTGCCATTTCACATATCATTCCAAAGCCATCAATATGTTACACATTGGATGCCATTTCACATATCTCTTCTTCTTTTTCTGTTGTTAGATATTAGTGAAGATTAGGTTTATAGGTTTATTATCAACTAAGCAAAATAGCCTTCTTCTTCATGTATCTAGTGTTTGATCATCATCATCATCATCAAGTTGTGCTTGTCCCATCTTGTATCATGTTAGATATTAGCTAAATTTAGGTTACAAGTTCCATGATCAAGAAAGCAAAAGCTACAAAATCAGTTAAAATAACAATTTAAAAAATCTATATGTGAATGCTAAGGCCTATATTTATATGGGCTGGTCATGCAATTCATCATAGCATGTAGGGGTGCCTAGAGAAAATTCTATAGAATTAAGCTAATGCCCACCGGAGATGTTCCAGTTATTGAATGTTGAGTTGGAGGTACTTTTTATCTCTATGTGAAGGTTAAGCTCCTCCTTTAATGAAGATTAAGTTTACATTTCTATCATCAAACGAGAAAAAGGAAGACAAAAAAAAAGACATAGTTAGTAATAATAAAACAAAATAAAATTTATTTAAATATAGATGATGATATAGTAGAGGATAGAGCCCAATTTAAAGGCGAAGAAGGGTCCATATAGCCGATCTCACCTAGTGGGATAAGGTTTGGTTATTGTGGTTGTTGTTGTTCTATCATCAGCTAAGCAAAGCATTCCTTCATGTATTAGGTGTTAATATCATCATCAACTCATGCTTGTTCAAACTTGTATCACATTAACTATTAACTAAAATTAGGTTGACAGTTCCATCATCAAGTTGAAGCCTAACTATAAGATCAGTTAAAAACCAATTTAATTTATATATGAATGCTAGGGCCTGGATTTGTCTGGGTTGGTCAACATAGCATGTAGGGGTGCCTAGAGAAAGTTGTAATAGAACAAAACCAATGCCTAGTTGGGCCTGGGTTTATATGGAAAGGTAATGTAATTCTGTAAAGCATGTAAGGATATTTAGGTCAAAAAGACGCAAACCATCATGCTGATACTATAACTGCATTGATATATTTAATACTTGCCCAACTGAAAACAACCAAGTTATTGAGCGTTGAATTGGATATGCTTTTATCCCTATGTGAATGATAACCTATGTTAATTTTATGGTTGGACGAATTATAGGAGATGCCGTAGATTGTTTTGCTATTGTCTTTGTTTATCAAAGACAAGATTTGCAAAATTGCATAATTTTGGCCTTAAGTTTTTGCCACTTAAGGCCAAAATTCGTTTACTTTATTCCATATCTCTAGTAGGATCTTGATTGGTTTGGGATCTCATGCTTAGGTAGATCTAACCCTAACAACTTTGACATAGTGGAATATAGTTACATTTACATACACATTTTCAATCATGACATTCACTAAAAGGGGAACATCTTTTTAATGCTATATCATCTTTCAAGACATCCTAAGGCCAAAATTTGTTGTCTAAGATTTTTTTTAGTTTTTTGATTTGAAGAATCCTTCCGACATTCATCAAGTGTCATCATCTCATAGAAGTTACTAATTGCTACATTAGAATGCAACACTTTCATAATTATATTGCAACATTTATAATTTTTTTATATTTACAATATGAATAATTCTAATTATGCTCGATAGTATTGCAACATGATAACATCATATAGCTTCAAATCTTTGTTTTAATATTAGACACTATAAGTTATTACATATATTATTTTAAATGCCAAATATAATATTGAAGTTGTTAAGTTATAGGACCTTATGATGCAACACTCTGATTTTACAATCCTATCCCATCAACTCCTCACCATTCCTAGATATGATTTTGATTCTAACAACTTCAGTCCAAAATATTTCTTCTTGCTTTTGTCAATTACCAAGTACTTAGGTTTTTTAATCCTTAATTATGTTTACTTCTACATGATCAGATCTATATGGAACTGCAAGTTGAATGTCAAGATGAATTTGTCTTCCCATGTTTTGGAAATGAAATCTATTATATTCCAAAATAATAAATATGCTTCCATCCAATGATATGTGATGCAGAGGCAAGCGGAGAACAATCATCTACAAGATTCGATTCAAACCAAGGCTTCTGTTTCTTGCTGTTAAAAATATTGGTCAGCTGAAACAATCGGAGAGTTCAGTAAAATGAGTTCAACCTTCTTGTTGAGCTATACACAGCCCTTGCAACGCATACCAACATTTTGCATGTGGCAGATTGGAAGCTTTTATTGCACTAAAGCCAGAAACAACTTTAGACTCATCTTCTTTTTTTGAAGAAGAATAACAACACCAGCCAAAACATTCTTCTCTACATAAGATCTGTCACAACACAAGTAGTTTTTGTGATTTTCATAAGAATATGAGTTAGAAAATTTACTAATAGTATGTAATAGCAGAAAAGAACATGGGACATAAACATAATTAATAGTATTATTTCCAACTTGATACTAATAGGAGTATGGAAGAAATATTCTATTATAAAAGGATATATATAACTCCTTAAAATAGTAGGTGAAATCCATATTTTGCCAATTACATATTCATTCTGTTTGTTTTCATAGGAACCAAAAGGAATTAGCAACACAAGCTTGCAAAAAAAAACTTAGGAAGATATCTCTCCTTCATTTCCTTCCTGCAACTGTGAATCAGCAATCCAATATTGAAAATATTTTAATTGATAACCAAGCTTTGAGGGTAATAATTCTGAAAAGGAAGTAGCAATTGGCATTGAAAGAATAAATGATTTTATCGAATTAGAACCCAACCCATTGACATGTTATTTGAATTCATAACAATGAATAATACTTGAGTATATAATTAATAGTGGTAGTAGGAAGTCTTTGTTTGATTATTCTCCAAAATAAATGTTTTAACTCTTGGAGCTGTCTTAAGATGCCAATTATCCTGCAACTTGTCTATCTTTGATAGCATAGGAAATATTTTTTGTTTTATCGACCTGTAAGCACTTTTGCTTGAAATATGACCACAGGGTTGGATAACCAGATCCATTCATATTTTGTAGGCTTAATGGCTGGTCCAACTTATTTCTGATGGGATATGGAATCTTGATTTGAATTGTCTATTTCATGAACTTACCAAGTCCACCTAGACCCTCAGACAATGTTTTCGCCTCCCAATTTGTGAGTTTCATAGTGTGTTCCTTGGAGTTGTTCTAAAGGAAATCAGAGGACAGACTATCAATTCTCGAGTAACTTAGTAGATAAACTAGTAGTTGATAAAGAGTGAGTAGATAAACTAGTAGCTGATAAAGAGTGAGTTCTATTAATTGTTTAATCAACACAGCTTTTCATGTGTGTGATAGATAATTGGAATTCCAACTATCAATCTTATGGATAAGTTTGTGTAATCACAAGCTCTTGGAATCTTTCAGAAATACAATGGACCAATAAGTAAGGTGCAAATAAGCTATAGGCTCTGAACCTTCTTGAATGTCAAGCATATTCTATGCTTAACCTCAAGTTTGATGCAAGAATGAAAAACACTGCTGGTTCAGAAAAAATGATATCCAAATTTGACACTTCTCCAAAAGTATTAAAGATATTCAAAAGAGTTTATAACGGACAATTTGGCAATCAAAAATCATCTGCAGAAAAAAAATGTGGTTGATCTTCCTCCCATTCATAGAAAAGAATCGACTGAGAGAGTTTCTTGTGAGTGTAATGGTCCAGCAAAGGTAATAAGAAACAGGGAAGGGGAGATACGGTTCCCTTTGTCTAATGCCTGTAAATCTCTTAAAAGTTTCCGAAAGAACACCTCAATTTAACAAAAAAAGTGTGCAAAGTAAAGCTAAATCGATTTGATAAGCATTCCATTGAAAGCTCATACATTGCATAATAAACAAAATACCTTGCTGTGAAAAATGATCAGAAGTTTTTCCAAGGTAAATTTTCATTAGAATGAGCAGGGACCCTCCTTTTGACTGCTTCATTATATGTATCAACTGCTAAAAATCAACATGTTGTCATGGATAGAACGACCAGCAATGGAAGCAGCTTTTTCAAAATTGATAGGGAGTTCAGAGAAAGCTTGATTCTAGCAGGAACCGTGTTCCAAAGAATTTATATAAAACATTACAAAAAGCAATAAGGAGAAAGACAAAGCCCTTTAAAAGATGTGCATTTTGTTACTAGAAATGAATTCAAGATGTGTTGCACCCCATACAAAATTGTTAATAGAATTAGCTATTCCTTTGTGCGTTACAATATTGTGAGTTATTTTCATGTCTAATTCTATAAGAGTCAAACTCTTGTTACAGGACCTATTGTCAGACCATCTTCAAGTTGATTGTGACTTTCTCAACCATGAAAGAAGGGAAAAGGCTTCACAGTCATGCCCAGTTTCTATACCTGAGACTCCAGTTAGAAAGGATGACTCGGGAGTTTCCATAACTCACAATATAGATTTCCATGGTAAGCATAAATCATGGGTTAGTCTTCATCCATTTTGTGATGTAATCCATCTTCAGTCTAATGTTACAAATATAAATTACATTAATGAATTTATTGCAGGGCGTCAAAGCAAAGAATTAACCTCAAACTCACTGAATCCTGGTGTTAAGTCCTCAAAAATGCTTAGACTAAGTAATGAAGACAGCAGAGAAGAATCTGATCTGATTCCACAGAGTGTTTATCTAGAAGAGGACTTCATGGATGAAGAGGAGAGGGACTACACCTACCTACTTGATATACTATTTATTTCTGGTATTCACAGCTCTAAGCAAGACAGTTTGTCTAATGCATGTCATTTGCCAGAATATCCAGTGAACCCAACCTTATTTGAAAAGCTTGAGAAGAAATTTGGTACGTTGGTCGCATGGTCAAAGTCAGAAAGGAAGCTAATGTTTGATATGACAAACTCAATCCTGGAAGAGATCCTTGCTCCGTGTATGGACCCACATCCATGGGTTAATTCAATAAGAACAATTGGACCTATGTGGAGTTCTGAGGGGCTCGTTGAGAAGTCATGGAAAATTTTGGTGAAAAAACGTGGGGAGCTTAGTTTTGGTAATGCCGAGGATAAAGCTCTGGACTTCAAGTGGTTAGATTTAGGCGATCACATAAATGACATAGGGTGTGAGATAGAGAGGCTGTTGAAGGAGGAACTTCTGGAAGAACTTGTGGAATTTATCCAGGGATAGACTCCTTGAATCAAATTGTGGCGGCGATAACTATGTGGGAACAGATCATCAGAGTTTCCTAATTGGATAAGCATATAGAGATGCCACTGTTTGGCTATGCTTGGATGAATGTCTTGGCTACTAGGAAGCTTTACTTCTTGCTGGTCAACTGAGAATTCAGGATTTAGTCAATGGCAAGTGCAAGAGTCATCCGACTGGCAACTATTAATGGAGATCTTTACACAATATACAGCAAATAACTAAATACTCCAAAATGATGCTGGATTGTGGAGTGATTTTTTATGGTATATGGTGGAGCTCTTTGATAAACATTCATCCTGTCCAGACCATTATAAGGATGTTTATCAATGGTCAGGTAGCTTCAAGATCCTAGTGTTTTAGCCGCATACAACATATATTAGATCAAAGAAATATCAGGTAGGATTTTTGTGAAACAATAGAATGGTCAGAGTTAGTCTCAAACTCATTTTTTTTCGCCAGAAAGAAAAAAAAAAAGGTGGTGGTGTGGTAAAAGTGAACCAATCATAGTAATGAACTGTGAGTATTTTTCGACCAAGTTTGGTTTTGGGCTTGCAGATGAAGGTATTCCTTAAAAAAAAGAAAAAAA
This sequence comes from Kaempferia parviflora, assembly GCA_037177295.1. Lineage (NCBI taxonomy): Eukaryota > Viridiplantae > Streptophyta > Magnoliopsida > Zingiberales > Zingiberaceae > Kaempferia > Kaempferia parviflora. The sequence continues at coordinate 2,653 of JBAMIE010178773.1, read as the reverse complement.
AAAAAAAAAGAATATGCGCCCCAGATTGCATTCTGAATTCAGAGAACTCTTTATTCTTTTTTGGATAATGTCACAATGATAGTTAGTCTCCAGTATTGTATGGATATTGATAGTGCAATAATATCAGTATTGATCTTCTTGATAGAGTGAATTTCCTTTCTGTCAAAAGTATCGATATGGATTGCTAATGCTATTCGTGGTCCATGCTGTTCATGGTAGATTTTTCTCTCTGCCAAAAGTATTGATACAAAGTAGAAGTCACTGACTTAAGTATGCAAGTACCGTCGTTATGCCATTCCCTTCATAACGATGCAGATCATTGTCGAAATTTTACCTTTGTGTGGTCTAAGAATTCAACTAAAAATTTCCAACAGGTGTGAAGAAGACAATTAATCGGAAAACTTGTGTTAATTAGACTATAACTTGCTTGAATTTGATTTTAGAACTGGAATGTAGATGAACCGATCTTTCATATGAACTGGGTTCTCTCTGTGTTGCTCATGTTAGGCCAGTTTGGTTTACGATTTCAAGGTTAACTGGTTGAACTGATAAACATTTTGATTATATTATGGCACATCGGTCATATTTATTCATCAGGACAAGGTTAAGGTTTCTTCCTGTCTTTTAGAAATATCATCTTTTTTATGAGATTTTATTTTTTCTGTGGAACGGAGTTTTTGATAAAGAAGCAAACATATAGTTTGATACGAGGGGAATTTAGAAATTCGTGAATAAAGAAACAATTTTTAGATTTTCTAATATTCGATGTAAGGATAGATAAACCATGTTTCAGTGAGAAATTCTATTTGATTAATGGACATTTTTAAAGGAAAAATATTTTCTTTGAGAAAGAGGGGCGCTTGGTACGCGGGATTAGAAAGGGGAATGAGTATGAAATTTACTTCATACTCATTTTTAATGCTTGGTAACGGATAATAAACAGATATGAGAATCAAAATAAGGATTTAATACCATTGTTTTGATAACCTACTCCCCTTAGGATATCGCTAAACTCATACTCCTGATTCTTCGGGTTTTATTTCTTTTGACGATTCAAGCCTTATATGTGATTTCCTATTTCCTTCTCGTGCGCTCCGCTTCGCGATTCTCTTCCGAGCCCGAGCGTCTTCCTCGAATCCGACCCGAACCCGACTTCAACCCAAAATACCTCAACCTGAACCCGAACCCGACCAACCTGATCAATCCGAACTCAATCCGAATAACCCATATAACCCTATTCAAAATTATTTTTTGGTTATTTTTTCAATAATTCTTTACTTTTATCTCAATACTTCATCACTATTATATTAACATTGATATTAATATACATAAAAACATCTTAATTTTTAAAATACAATTTGATTAACCCTAAAAAAATCAACTAACCTCTAAATTCGGATCAACCCGAGCCCGACCTGACCTGACCCAACCCGAACCCAACCCGAAATTTTCAACCCAAAACCCTCCAACCCGAACCCGACTCAAACCCGAATCTGATTTTTTTCGAGTCGACTCGGGTTGGGTCGTCAGGTCAGGTTCATGTTTGACATACCTACCAGAAAAGCACTTCATATGTTAGTTCCTTAATAATTTTTCTGGTTATATATTTTTTCTTATCTATTGAATTAAGAAAGACAATGAACTCTCATAATCGTTGGATGCTTCATTTCTATATTAGGTTGGTCATCGACCATATGCTGAGTCTTAAATTTTCAAATATGCTCTCCAATTGGATTGAGGAGCAACCTGAACATTGTCGGTGAACATGTAGATCTTAAGGCTTGCATAGATATGTTTCAAAATGCACCATATTGCCAAATGTATTAAAATATTTATTAATAAAATGGTTTTGTTTATAATACTGTGTGATTATTTTGTATTTTACTTCTAATGATATTCATTCCCGTATTCATATCAAGCACCATTAATTTAGCAATCATTCTCATCGTCATTAACCCCTCAATCAAAACTCATTACCATTCCTATTATCAAATTTATGTCAAGCGCTCTCTTATATTTTGTATCAAAACCTTCTTTGAAGGGATTATCACTATCTTTTCTCTTCTCTTGCAGTGAAGAAAATAAATCAAGTTTGTAACACAACAATTAGACTAGAAATAAAAACAATGGGAGCAATGAACACTTTTCTGACTTCCTCTTGATATTTTTCAGTCAACCAATTTTCGCAATTCAACGACCTAGAGACTCCATTTCAAACAAAAATATTTTATTTATATGTAGAACATCCTAAGTTGACTCTCTGGTTGACACTAACACCTCAATCTACTATGTTGATCTTTAGTCCATTAGATCATTAATTATATAGTTTGCTCTTCTCAAGTTGTCGCCCCAACTTAATGCTCCTCGCCATGGAGTCGCTCAAATATTCTGTACTATCGTTCTCGGATCTCTACATGACCTTTGAGCAATCACGTCAGTATTAATTGATGGTTAGTGCATGAGGTAATATCACTAATAAGGTCTGGGTCAAATTCTGACGAAATTAGGTGTCTGCCCTCCCTTATGCACTAGTCACTGTTTGGACTAGTAGCCCCCGTGATTTACCTCCTTCGTGTTGGCCCTGGGATAGGTTGGCGGAGGCACTGGGTTGAACGATTCATCTTTTTGCCACCAATCACGTCAGCATTAACTT
>JBAMIE010178757.1:0-13594 GCA_037177295.1 Kaempferia parviflora | reverse complement strand
GGGAGTCTTGGCGCAACGGTAAAATTGCTACTTTGTGACCTTGTGGTCACAAATTCAAATCGCTAAAACAACCTCTTTTAATGCAGGGCAAGACTGCATACAATAGATCCAATGTGGTCCTACTATTTATGGGCGAGAACTTCGTGCATCGGATTGCATCTTTACTATAATTTTAGATCTACATGAAACTTTTTAACGTTGTATTTATAACTTTATTTGCCCAAACGGGATAAGTTGTCTAAAGTTATATGCTCTTAGTTACTTTCATGGCTAAGACACTTTTAGTATGTCCTAATCCCGGGCCCCGGCTTAAAGGGGATCATGCGCCTAGGTCCTTGCAATTGCCAAAATTATCATCGTTATGGTGAATTGGAAAAGGACACTATAGCATGGATCTTTGCCCAAAGAGGAGATTTAATGATGTACTTGGATTACTATATTTTGGCCTATAATTGATAGCAATTATCTTTTTCTATTGTTATTTTAATACAAATAGTTGCTAATGACCATTAAAGTATCTTTATCATAATGATCATATTGATGTTTAATCCTGACCGTTAATAACGAGAGATAGAAAGATGATACTAATTTTATCCTAAAGATAATCTGAGTTGACCAAACCTACTATTGATAACACCATGGAAATCTAATTGACTGAATCTCTATTATATGAATAGATTTCTTTGAGCATGTATTTAGAAAGACTTCCACTAACCTTCATGCTAAGCCTTTGGTGCATAAGATAAAAGATGTTGTATATCTATTAAGTTTATGGCTAATACCTAATAAACAGACTAACAACAGAAAAAATGTGATGTTTAAGCAGTCTAAGGGTTTTCATCAAGAAAATGATCTAAACTCTACATTTGACCTAAATTCATTTCCCATATTTTAAAATGGAAAAGAGTTGGAAGTTTCTTTTATTTTCCAAATAAATTTTGTTCACACTTAGAATATTCAATCTAATTTTGGGATACCTAGATCCCATGGTCCTCAGAGACTCGAGCTAATAAATATATTCATAATGATCAGACCAATAAAATAGAAGTTCCTAAATGATAACCTAAGGAATAACATATCGTGGAAAGGTTTAAGAGCACATACTATCAATAGAAGATGGTCAATAAAATAGAAGGGTCCTAATTGTTAGTATATCTGTAGTAGTTAGGGAAGAGTTTAAGAACACTTGCAAACCAAGGTCCGTAGCTAGATATAGGGGAACACTAAATTCTATTGTAGTTGAATTTGTGGCTCTTAATATTGATTTTCCTGCCAATTAAGTGCATATATGGAACTAATTTTCCAAAGGAATATCAATAGGTTGTCTATTAAGAGATGAAAAATATATATTCCTCAATTTGATTGGCTGCTGTTCTTTAAGGTTTATAGTTTTGTAAAAAGAAAGATGTGATTTTAGAATACCAAAGTAAAAGAAACTTGTTTCCAGAAAGGAACGAAATAACCTAATTGTGTGGATCACTATTCTAGAACATGTTAAAGTCCAGCACTTCCATGTAAAAATATGTTTGATATTATCTAGAATTTGTTGAGCAATGGAAAATAATTTTTATTTGTTTTGCATGTAAAAGTTGCTAATCATTCTTTGCTTCTCTGGTACAGTTAAAGATCACAATGAAAATCCTATACAATCAACGTTTGCTGCTAAGTTTCTAGAGAAGTTAGAAGGGAAGGTAAATGTCCGACCTTTTCAATACTATTATTTTATAACATTGCTGGCATAAGCATTTCAATATTCTATCAGGCAGATACTGCATTTGATGAGGACTTGAAAGTTATCAATCAATGCAAGGACATTGGTTATAGGAAAATGGCGCTGCAGAAGAGTGGGAGAGGGCATCACTTTATAACCACTTCACAGAAAGCTAAACATTCTTCCAAACAAACTCCTTTCAAACATGTTGGTAGATTTGTTAAGTTGAGCTCCTTGAGTGCTGACCATGAGGATCCGTGTTCTTCCAGTCATGTGAAAGAGAATTATTTCAATTACAAACGGTATCTTGCGGCTTTTTCTGAGTTTGAATTATTACTTTTTTATGAATTTTGATATTTAAAATTTCTGTCCTGAAAATATATTCATCAAAATTTTCCTTGTTTATACCTTCATAAATTCTATCTTTAGACTCCCTTGTCGTAATTATTAGTTACTATTTTTCTCTATCTTTACTGATCATCATTGAGATGGGTCATTGGTTGTCCTTTGAACCTAGAAATATTAAGTCAATAGTGAGCATGTAATATTTTTTTATATAATTAATATACACATATTTAAAAAAAAGTATCAAAATCATATTGGCATGACACAATATGTGTAATATTGAAACTATATCATTCTAGTTGGAGATTGGTTAAACCTTGAGACAAAAATATGACACACACAATTAGTCTGATTCTTATTTTTTTCTCACATTTGAATATTGTTTTTTGAACTAATGATAGGTACATCCACATTTCACTCTGTGATAGAGTGGTTGTGCTATTGCTATCTTGTGACTGATTGAAGCAACATATTAGACATTCCCTTGGCTATGGTTTTAAAATTCTTGTCTCAACCTTGAGCTGCATAAGCGACCACATAGTGGATTTTGAAGGGTTGCCCATAGCAACGACATATTCTAAACCAAATTAGACTTAAATTCCTCAGCTGCTCTGATTGATAGTTTGCAATTTGTTAAGTGTTAACTTAATCATTTATGTTGCAAGAAATATTCTGCATACCACATATCGCTTGAAACACTTGACTTGACTTTTTTATGTTTTTAATTGTTTCTAATGAATTATTTTCAAGTAATAATGGAAATATACAACAACAACCAAACTTTATCCTACTAGAAGAGGTCGGCTAATATAGATTCTTCTAAGCCATTATACTCCATCCCCTACTATATCATCATTTTTATTTAAATAGATTTTATCTTGTTTTATTGTTCTATAATGGAATATACAATGATGGAAATATACAGTAATACTTATTTAATTTTAGTATATAAGATATCATTTAGTTTTTATGACAAATGCATTTATGTTTTAATTATGAATATATATATATATATATATATATATATTAATTTTTTCAATAAATTTAATAAATTCATATGCTTTCATGGTACTTAGATAAAAAACAAAGAATATCATAATTTTATAATATTAAATTAGTTTAATTATTCAACAACCCCTTTGTATTGGTTTAATATGAGACAAGTTTTTTGTAAATCAATTTGGGTGGAAATGCTAATATATATATATTATTGAAAACATAAAAGTATGAATGTATTGATGCATGAGCATTATGCATCTAAATAGAAATCATGGGCATTTGTCGATCCATTTTAGCAATATAGAGAATATATTATATTATATTAATTAGAGTAAATTAAATAAGATTTAATGAAAATGTAAATTGAAATGATTCGTATATGGAAATTTATTTATAAATTTTATATGTACTTGTATTAAAGTTGTATAGTATTATAGGTTTGTTAATAATAAGAAAAATAAAATGGAATGCGTATGGTTCAGCTCACATGTTGGGTCATATTTGATTCATCCTTTGCTATATATTTTAACAACTTATCATCATCATGAAGCTCTAGTTATCCCAATTATTTATTTATTATTTTTGACAAATATATACTAAAAATTATCTCAAATTTGTTTTCTTATCGATTGGACCAGAAATAGCAATCCTGATGCATCACCCTCATGGTTTCTGATGTGTTAAGCTCCATGCTTACACATAGGTGGTAGCTTCAGTTATTCTTCATTATCTAAGAACTGCCTTATGGTTCTTTAGTGAATCTATAAATTGATCAGTCTACTAGCATCTAATAAGTTGCTTTCCAATCTAATCAAGTCTGTTACCATTACTTTGATATGCTGGTATCTTCTGTTCTATGCTTGTTTCATATTGTCTAAAAAGCTTGAATAATGAAAGGTGACATTACAATCTAGTTTTATTCCATACCTTCAGGCTTTATGTGGCATAAAGTTTACTAACTGACATGCTTAATGTTTTACTTCATAAACTATTGACTAGTGAATCTAGTGATTCTTCATGACTGTTTTTTTTAATATTTTAATTTTGTGTAATTCATTCTAGAAGGAGGATGAGTGCTCCGAGCATTAAGGGTAGGAATTCAGTGGCAATGAGATTACAAAAGGTTGGTATGCTTGTTATATGTATCCCATTCTTTATGCAAATCATAGTTTCCTCAAGTTCAGTCTTTGTGTATCTTCTTGACGAAAGCTTCACATTCCTAGTTTATGTGAAGGTTGTTCTTGCTGTGAGTTTGACAAATCTATTTTGTTATTATAATAAAAGAGACCAACTTGGAAGTGTTTTCCCCTCTAAAACTGACTAGTTCAGGTTAAGTTGTTGAGTGAAAAAACTTTGGATGAAGCAGACGAACTGTTGATACATCAGACAAAATAAGAAGTGGGCTAGAATGCCAGAGGAAAAAGGAGAATTGCACCAGCTGTTGGAAGAGAAATGTGGTATTAATTACCTAAAACAAACGCTTAACCGATAGTTAGATACAAATAAGACAAGTATATAGCCTAAAGATAGTATTATACATGACAAATGTTGATTGGCTGAAGTTCATAGCCTTTTCTATGTGACTTATTTGTTGTTACAAGATATACTACACCGGGACTAAAGAAATGTTCATTGGAAGTTCCCTCTTATTTTTTTCAGTTATTGAAATTTCAAATATAATTATATACCTTATGTTCTTCATTTCTCATAATGGAAGGAGGTTAGCGAAGTTGTTCTTTTGGATGAAGAAGAAACTCATCCTGTACAGCCAACAGAAGATAACTCTGATAATTGGTGATACAATTCAACTATTTTCCTCTGTATTGGTTAGCTGCTACTTTGTCAAACTTCCTTGCTAATGAGCATTTTCTTTTTTTCTAGGACTGCGGTGAGTGTTTATTACCCTTCAAGGTCAGTCTTTTCAATTAGTTGAACATACAAACTACGTGCCTTAATATCATCTCCAATGCCTCAGATCTAAAGTGTCTACTTGAAACAGGGATGATCCTGAATCTGTAGAGCTTTCTTACACAGATATAGCGTGTCTAAAGCCTAAATCTTACTTGACATCTTCCATAATGAATTTTTACATTCGGTGAGTACTATTAGATTTACAGAATTTTTTCTTAGAAAGGATTTTCTGTATGCCTGAGTTATGTTTAAGCTATCTAACATTTGGTATCACTAGGGTGTATTTGGTAGGATGAAATGATGAATACAATGGAAACAGTTAATTCCTTATATGATTCCTTCTTAATTTTTAGATTGATGATTCAGGGTGGAATTGTCTATTGCAAAGAATGACCAATTTTGTTATATTATTTAAAATGTTCTTTTAAATTAAGAACCAATTTATAAAACTAGATAATTTGATGTTTTTTTATTATTCTTAAAACTCCATTTTCCCCTCACCTGTGAGACCATGGAAAGCCTTATTTGCCTAATCCGTTTCATCTCTCCCCGATTATCACTTGTCCACTGTCACCAACTTCATCTTTTTCCTTCTATATCTGCACTCGCATTGCTTTCCTTCTCCTTTGTTCAAATGTGCATTCTTTTCCTCCTTGTCATCGCCTCTATGGATGGATTACTCCTCTGCCTCAATCTAGTGGAATCTAACTTCTGATGCTTCTCTACTTGGACTGATAACATCATCGTCAAATGATGTATGACTGAATAGGATCATTCTCACACTGCCTTCTCTTTATTTATTGTTGTAAACCTAGCAACAATGTCAATGGCTGCTGCTGCATGTGACAGTCTTCTTTGTCTTGTGAGTGTGCGACACACAAGATCACAAGACACTAGACACTATTTCTCTCTCCCTCACAAACCCCGCACAGTCGTGGTTGTTGTAAGCCAAGTGTTTTCAGAAATTGTTTAACGTCAGTTGGTTGTTGTTTTGCCGAAGCCTACTGAGAGAGGTAGCTATGTACAGTTTATCTCACCACAATGGGAAATTTAGTAGGCTCCGACAAAACAACCCGATCAATCAATTTTGGATATCAATCAATTTTGGACAATTTTTGACACCGCTTGGTTTACAACAACCACGCGAATAAGGAGTTCATGAGGGAAAGAGAAATAGAGAGAATGCGGTGTGGGAGAGGTCCTATTCTGTGATAGATCATTTAATGATGATATTGGCAGTTGAGTAAACAAGCATTGAAAGTTAGATCCCACAGGATTGAGGCAGAGTGAGTAGTCTGCAAAGACAATGACAAGGAGGAAAACAATGTGAACGACAGAGAAGGAATGTGACTTGAGTGTAAATAGAGGAGGAAAACAATGGTACTAGGTTGCAACAAAGCCACAATTAGGGCTACGCGAGGCAAGGCTTGGTTGCGACAATGCTTTAGATGCAAGGCAGGTAGTGTCAACGACAGAACGACTTTGCCCAAAAGCCTAGGGGCTGTAGTTGTCCATGCAAGCTAGGGCCAACCATCAATGTTTGAGTGCACACGACATTGGGTGGTGGCATCGGGGTTTGCACATGTGTGAAACAATGGCGCTGGAACACGTGATGTCAGGTACAATGCTAGAGTGCAAACACCAACATTGTTCATTCCTATGCGAGGGGTAGAAGAGATCACTGACAGTGTTAGCTTTTGCCCCTGGTCCTAAGTGGTGGTAGAGCAAGAGATAGATAGATGGAGAAAGATGAGTGATATAAAGAGATTTACTGGAAACTATGGCTTGGTTCCAGTTGGCAATGTGCACTCGCGGTGATGTCAATAGTGACAGCTTTGGTTGGGAAAGTGAAGGAGTGGCTGGGTGGCAGCGACACACAAAGAGGAAGAGAGAAGGTTCAATAAAAGGGCAGCCCGTGCACGAAGCTCCCGCCAAGCGAGGTCTCGGGGAAGGATCCATTGTACGCAGCGGTCACAAGCAACAACTTTACTGTTGGGCCAAGGCTCCCCGGAGAAGGTTCAATATAAGAGGGAAATAATATGTGGAGAGAGAAGGAGTTGGTATAGATAATCTTAATTTCCAAAACTTCACTAACCCAACCAAACATAGCTGAACTAGACAGCCTCAAATATAAACTTGGTTCATCTTAAAATTGGCTAAAATGAGTCCTTGGTTTGAGTCAACATGACTTGAATCACCAAGTTTAGTTGATAGACTCCACCTAAACCTAAATCAACTTCCACCTAAGCCTAAACCAACTTCAATTTGTCCTGTAAACTCAAAATAGTGGTTCAGTTCAACTTAATTCGTAATCTGAAAATTTACAAAATAATTTAAAATACAAAAATCTGAATACCATAAAATACGGGATCAAAAATGTAATGTTTGTCAATCTCTCTCCATTCTCCTTAAAGACTTAAACCACAAAGATGTCAAACTGATTGTATTGCAAATGAAAGACAGTATTACCTTAACTTTGTTTGTTGTCAACTCTGTTTGCTTTGCTTTGTAGCTCAATGATATGACCTATTCATTTTCTTCAAAATTGGCCTGAATAAATAATTTAGAATAGAATTTTGAAAGGGTTAAATATTGGCCTGATATGATCTATTTATTTAAATATAGATGATGATATAGTAGGGGATAGAGCTCAATGGCTTAGAAAGATCTATATAGTTGACTCCACCTAGTGGGATAAAGTTTGATTGTTGTTGTTGTATAATTTTGAAGGGCCTAGTATCTGAAACTTTTAATGTGAGATTTGGTTCAGATTCATAGTATATTTCTGCAAACTTAATATCATGCAAGAAATACATGAAATCACTTCTGGTTTCTCTGCATATCTTCCATATTTTTAGTGGGAAAAAGACTGCTAAATTTTTGATACATATACCTATGTGTGATTCACCTTCATATTTGTATATATGACTAGTCCTTTGTGGTTCAGGTATCTGCAGATGTCCCGATCCTTGGTTGATAGACCAAACGGATACTATCATTTTTTCAATACATACTTTTACAAGAAACTCGAGGAAGCTATTTCGCCCAAGGTGGCATTTCTTTAACATGTCTCATGGTTATTGATTTATATTCTTTGGTTAATATTGCAAAAAATCAACACAGATAGATGTATTCCTTTCAGTGTACATTTTTAAGTAAAAATCCTTTGATTTGGAAATTACTTATAAGCAGGATGAATGTCTTTTTAATCACATTGAAAATGCCAGTCAGTAGGCCAATTTTGATATTTGAAAAATGACAATGAGTGCTGTAGTTGTATAATTTTACCCATTTTGAATACTTGTATGTCATATATCGCTAAGATGTTCAGACTATACATTTCTTGACATTTCTCTCTTTAGCTCAGCCATCTACTTTGGCTGCTGTTTTAATGCTTACCAGTGGGTGTGGCTGGAAGTTGTGGGTTTGTTGGTATTTTTTTACACATTATTTATTCTTCTCTAATATTTATGCCCTTTTTTTTTCTTTTGATTTTCTTGTAGAATGATGAGCTATTCAAATCTGTACTTGTGTGTCTATTGGAAATGTAAAACTATCCATTCTGCATTATGTTTAGCTTTGTTGGTTGGGTATAGATTGCTGGGCTGCATATTCTCATTTATTTGTGCTGTACCTCATTGACACGGTTGCACACCACCAAAACAAGAGACTGCTTTTATTGTGATATATTTCTGGTATTTAAACCTATCCTTTTATGAAAAAAGGTTCATGTTTATTGTCGAAAATTTTCAAGCAACTTATGCATTTTAAATGATTTTAGTGTCTCTCAAATAGTGTTACTGAGATTTCATAGATTGTAATTATGTAACATAGAATTTTTGCATTTACTTGGAGAAGATGGAATAGGATAGAAATGTAGCAATTTAAGTTTAGGGGGAAAATGTATATATCATCTTATTTCCATTTTATTCCATTTATCTTGTTTTCACTTATTTGTATTTATTAGATGCATAACTACATTTTCCCTTATTTTTGCTGAATTTGCATGGAAATAAAATAGAGTAATTGATTTAATTAAACTGCTTCCAACTAAACAAAAGAAAGATAAATTGGTAATTTTGTTTATTTTATTTCCTTCTCTTTCCACCCATGTAAACACAACATTGTTGCTCAGGGATGACTAGATGTGTAGCATTGCCTGCATATTAGATACATTTGAAACCAATACCTTAATTTCACCTGTTTTACTCTACATATTATGGATTGATCTTATACCCATTTTTCATTCACTTTTGTCAAAAAGATAACTAGAATACTTTACTTGGTAGGCTAGCAAGGAATGCTTTGAGAAACTGAGGAGATGGTGGAAAGGTGTTAACATATTTCAAAAGTCTTACATCTTCATTCCTGTTCACCGAGAGTGAGTATTTCTGCACTTTTCCTACCAATAATGTGCATGGATCTAGTTGTCTTTTTTCTTTCACGTGTTTCAATATTTTCCCATTCTGACAATGATTAAATGAGACTGATGATCTTAGTTAAAGCCTTAAAGGTATAAAGTATTAACATGAATTTGAAATGTTTTCCATATTGTTCTCTGCATGTAGTTGAGAGACTACAATACTCTTTTTGCTAGTCTTTGATGCACCTGTTTATCCAGATTCACCATGTGACTGAATCATTTTATGGGAATCTCTTCCAAGTTTCTTTGAAATAAAATGGTGAAGAATGTGCTATGTAAATGTTATCTAGTTTTTTGATTGTAGCTTTAGCTTCCCAAGAATTTTTGTTGAATGGTATTCCACATTATTTTACTGATATTCTGCTTCTTTAGGTTAATTGAAGTGTACGAAGTTATTTGAGGGAACGATAAATCTGGTATCTGCTTTCTGTGGTTAGTATGTTGGAGAGAGCAGTGATTCTTATATACCTTGAAAACAAGACGTGTCATGCTAGTTTTACCTATATTTGATCAGAAGTCTCTCAATAGCTTTTAGGGGAATTTGGTTTTTTTAACTCTTGATTGCAGTTGCACAGATATCTACTTTATGACCTAGAAATAAACTCTTTGACTGATGAGGGTCAATGCCTTTTTGGAGTGATATAATAATTCCTTGCAAGTTCATAGAATGTGCAAAGTATTTTAAACAAATGATAATCCTTTTTTCCTGTAAGCAGTATGCACTGGAGCTTGGTGATTATTTGTATACTTGCAAAAGAAGATGAATCAGGTCCAATTGTCCTTCATTTGGATTCACTTGGAATTCACAATAGCTATTTAATATTTGAAGTCATCGAACGGTGAGTTGCAGTTAAATCCTTAGTCTACAACTAATGTACTCCATATGTTTATTTGTCTTATTATATCCTCATAACCTTTGAGCCGACAATTTAAATTTCGTGCTGTGCTAGTCGACACAAGCTATAAATTGTATTTAATTTTAAATTGATTAAAATAAATCTAAATTAAATATAACTTAAACCTACTTGATGGACTTAATTTTATCCAAATAAAATTTTACTCAATAAACATCAAACATTTCACGAGATAATATCAAAAACTTAAATTGAACATTCAACATCTCAAATATAACTCAATAATAACCATTTATAGCGATCAAATATTAATAAAAATATTTTTAATTAATATATTTTATATTTTTAAAGTACCACAACCGTATCGGTGTGACACGATATGTCTGGTCATAAACCAAAACTTTGGCACAGTTCAAAATTTTAAACCTTGACGTAACTTGAAATCATTGATAGGCCATTTCTTATACAATTTAACCAATCTTATTATTAGGAAATTTTCCAATATCTTAGTTTCTCTTTGATTTCTTTGAAGTGCTAGGCTGCATGGTGATTCTTCTCTCCAATTTTCTATAAAATTCTTATTTCGGTTAGAGTTGTTGCTCCTAAAGCTCTACTCTTATGACTTATGCAAACTACCCATTCTCCAGTAGAAACCCTACCCATTCTCTCCAAATAGGAAGATTTACTAAGATTCTCAGAACACTTTGATTTGAACGAGAGTTGTCTGATTCTTTTCTTTTTCTATGAAAAAAAGGTGGTTTAATAAATAAAAGAATGTAAAATTCAAATTAGCTAAATAACTAGCTAAACGTCTTATCTTTCATAGTGTTGAATGATCTTAATTAATGGATCACAGATAAGAAAAATAAAATATGCAAATACACCAAGGTAGGAATGAAAATTTAGCCCATGAATCACAAGTTGTGTGCATCATCCTTTCAAAGGTCACTAAATCATTTTTTATATTCAAGTTGCCATTCATATGATGGTTCAACTTAGTTTTTACTTTTTAATGGAAGATGATTCTTTAATGATCCTTTATTCAAGCTGGTACAACCAGTCTATGCAACCTTACCTGTAGATCTTGACTTTTTCCTCCAATCAATTTCAAAGCAAGGGTTATTGAAATCATTTGTGCGTAATTTAAATGCCAACATTTATGAACGTTGATGTGGTACACTAAAAAATTAACCTGTCAATTTGCAAGCAATCATTAGCCATAAATATTTGCCTATTATGTCGTTGCAAATGTTATCATATCAACTAGTCCAATTTCATCATTATTATTGTTGGTTGTACCTAAACTATATGCACTTAATGGAAGAACTTCAGAATGATATTATGCTGAGTCTCCCCGTTTGAAAATAGAGATGCATCAGAAAATTGGTTTACATCTGCTGTTCATCTTCACGTTTGAGTGCATCTTTACTTGTTATACTTTTCCTAAAGTAACTAATTTACATAAAAGAAAAGATGAATTTCCTCTGATATACAAGTAGCACTTGTATATCCAAACAAAAAAAATCTAATATTCAGATTTTAGCTGCAGATATTTGAAAGAGGAATGGAGTTACATGATCCAAAACTCTCCTCCCCAAGATCTTCCTTTTTCAGATAAGATATGGAGAAACTTTTCACGTAGAGTTGACACAAAAATTATCACGGTAATCTTTGGCCTAGAAGAGCTGAAACATTTTTATCCCTTTAGTTTACAGTAAAGAATCTTTTAGTAACTTAGATGTATTTCTCCATGATGATGAAGTTTTTTTCTTTTAGTTCATTGAGTGCCATACACTTATGGTAATATGTGTATCTTGTATTTCTTGCAGTCATGTGACATTGAAAATAACCTCCTTAGCGTCTTTATTCCCATTGTTACATATGTATACAATTCAACATTGTACTAGTAACACACATGCCTTATTTACAACACCCTCATGCTGGACGACATCAATCATTTTCTATAATTTTGTTACAAATAGATATTACCTGTTGTCCTCTCAGATAGTGTGAGTAGGTTGGACCAACTGTTCACTCAAATTGAGTTATGCAGAAATAATATTATGATTGCACCAATTATCACGGATAAATATTTTCTGTACCCTGGTACCAGGTTCCCCAGCAGAAGAATGAATATGACTGTGGCCTTTTTGTGCTCTATTTCATGGAGAAGTTTATTGAAGATGCACCTGAAAGATTTGGAAGGAAATATCTCCACTCTATGGTACACGACACATCTCCAAGCGTGTTGTAGCTGTTGCCATTTACTTTTCTAACTCTTTTATCCTGTCAAATAGTTTGGTAGCAAGTGGTTCAAACCTGAGGAAGCTTCTGGATTGAGGAATCGGATTCGAGGTCTGGTCCTCGAAGTATTTGGCTGTGCTATGACTGAGAATGATAAAGAAAAATCAGCATATTCCTGTGAACCATCTGAAGACGATTGTTTGCAATGATTTGATCCCTTCATTGAACTTGGACTAGTTAGTCATCCTGAGAAATTCGACTGTGAACAGTATCATAGTCTGTGGATAGTCATTGGCTAAAGCTGGCAAACTACCAACCTGAAGTACTAGGGACGTTGGTACACCTACCAAAAGTTGACTCAGCAAAGTGTGAAGTTGAACAAAATAGTGAATCTGACCTTGGATGAAAACTGAGTTGAAAATTTGCCTTTTTAAGAGAACCCTTGACATGCAACATGACGAGCTCTCGCATTTGTGAAACGAGGCTCTTTATCATGCTGAGATGCATATTCTACTGTCAATTTTGCACTGTTTTGTTAGCTTCACTATATGCTTTGTAGATTGTGAACAGAGAATTGCGTGTATGTATATATTCACCTAGGCCATGAAGGGTCTCTTCCGTCTAATTCCTTATAGAGATTTTTGTAGCCTCAATGTTGATCAGAATGAACCTATCATCAGAATACAGCCTTTGCCTGGTCGTTCATAGAAGATGAAAACATTGCAGAACACTTATGCATGTAAATTGCATTCACAGTTCCAGAGAAAGGAATGAATACATAGAGACATATCGATTGCATAGAGACAAACATAGAGGTGAATGTTTTTATATCGTGATTTACATAGAGACAAACATAGAACAAACTCTAGACGCATTGCCATAGATAGCTCAGCTCTGCATCATACATATTGAATGCCTGCTCATTAGCCCTTGGAGCGGTCCTCCTCTAATGTTAGCTTGAGATGATGGAACTTTGTCCCCTCGGAGCGGTGTGATGGTTAAAGCATGGGAGTTTGTTACATGAGGTCTAAGGTCGAATCTCGGCACGTTCGAGTATATACCTCCCCCATGTCTTGATCATTTGCACTTATGACTAGTAGCCACCCG
>JBAMIE010178734.1:0-13601 GCA_037177295.1 Kaempferia parviflora | reverse complement strand
CTTAGCAGAAGGACGTGCGACTACACCGACACCACATCATCGACAAATCAGCACCTGGTCTCCTACCTATCTTGCATCACAATCCCCGGTGTCAGCCTCCCTATTTCAGACAGGAACAATAATTAAATGGACGAGTGTTGTCTAATTATAAAATACAATAAGAAGATAATAATAATAAAATTAGAAAATTTAATTAATGAGGAAAGTGAGAAAATAAGGAAAAAATATTGTATAAATGGAAAAGAAAAATCGGCACATTTATTAATTGACCATAAGGTTCATTAATTAATATGTGATGATAATATTAAAATTGATGGCTAAGTATTAAAGATATTAGACCCTATTTTTATTAAGACCTTAGGCATAGATCTTAATGGCCTATACCTTAAGTCGGGGATGCTTGGATAGTTCTTGCCGTGTGGCTTGGTGGTGAAGAATACATGGATTGCATGAACATTTTGATTAGATTGGTTAACTATATATATATTTTGTAGAAAAATAATGGTAAATGTGGCATTAAATTTCTTTTTGACGGTGGAAAGTTACGTCTAAAATAATAACTAATGTAATGAAAAAATATTGATGTGAAACTCCTATAACAATTAAGAAACTCTAATGAAAGACTATAGTGGCCTAGTGGGATCTCTTTGTTTTATTATTATACCTAAAAACGTCTCTACATTTTGATCATTTTCTAATATTAAAATATAATTGATTATCATCTTAATTAAATGATTTAACATAACTATAAAATAGAATGTGGATAACTTATTGATAATTGAATGCCCTTCCATTATAATTGGGGACAAGAAACATTACATTCATATAATTATATTGGAGATTTATTTGTCAACTTACCTATAATAATCCATTAAAAAAGTGAGAATATTAAACGATTATATTATTATGTTCAAAATAATAAAGTCGTAATTGAATTCCAATGTTTACACAACAAGGTTTAATGGGTTCCCATAAAGATGCCTAGTTAACTATAGGGTGACAAGGTTATTATAATAAGGTAAGGGATCAATTTCTAACGACGAGCACATCCTTAAAAAAAATTTTCTAACCATTTAATGGACCGTTATAAATTAACCCCGTAATTTCCCACCATTCACTTCACTTAAAAACGAGCTCTTATGAACATCTGGATAAATCATCATGGACAAAGTTGAATGGACGGTGGGGACAGGATAAAACTTCTTTAAAAAATCTTTAACTTTTTAGAAAGTTAAATTACAAATTGAAAAATATGTAATCTCGAAAGTTTCTAAAATAAATCATTTTATTAATAACTTTACTCCTGCACAAATTGAAAATAACCAGTGTGTTCAGACTGTTCCTGCCACTGGAGGAACAGGCGCGTACGTAGTTGGCCAACAACTGCACAGTTGGGTCCTTCTAAGAATCCGGTACAATGCAAGGAACAGAAAAGCTGGCGCGGGGGCACTCGATCACCCCTTTCGCCGCTTCTTCGTACAGATCGTCCACGTTTACGCTGCTATTGCTGGATGCTGTTTGAGGTAAATCAGGGGGACAAAATTTATATATAAAGATATTTTTCTTAGTATAATTATTATTCTTTTGGAAAATATAATTAAGAATATGGAATTTACTCAAAAGATTTTGAATAGATTTTCAACTATCATGCCTTTTTCCCTCCTCCTCCTTTTTCCGCTGTAGAAAAGGTAAAAATTGAAATTTATTCAAAATCCATTTTGATTTAACCAAAATGAGAAATTTGGTACTTCGCACCACGCGAGCAAATATGGAGGGAAAGTGACTCCGTGATTTTTAGGGATGCTTAATCACGGAAAATGGTTATTTTGGGGGGCATTTGGACGACTTGTTAAACCCAAGTATATATATCTCGTTTAATAACTCCGACGAAGAAAACTATGGTTAAAAAACCCTACCTTCCCCTCCTTCTCTCTAGGGTTCACCGGCGCCGACTGACTGCCGACAGCCGACTGCCGACGTCGACTCCACGATAGATGAGCCGGACCGATTTCCCTGATCGTCGAATGGAGGGCCCTCCGCCGTGGCCGGTTCGTCAGCCGCCGTACAAACCGAATCGGCCTCGCCCACCCTTCGCTGTCGCTCTATGTTGCTCAACTCCTGGTGTACGCAAGGCCATGTCTTGCTCCGACATCGAAGAGCTCATCTCCTCCATTCCTTCCTGCCCAGCCTTTTACCGCATCTGCTACTCAGGCCTTGTCGTCGGGCGTCTCTTCTACAACGTCTACGCCGATGCCCTTGACGCCAGTCTCTTCTTATGGAGCCGCCGCCTTGATGGCGCCCACCTCCTCACCCCTCTCATTGAAGTCGCCTTCGATGCTCCGTCGTATGATAAATCTGAGGAGGAGGATCTATTGAAGGATCTATTTTGTGATCACATTAGAGGACTTCTTTGTTATAGAAGAGTGCGGTTTTCTGAGCAGAAGATCGACGAGCTCTCAAAGAAGATCGATAATGTTCCAGTGCCGCTGAAAAATACTACTAAGACTCGGAGGTTTAATGAACTGAGGGAGGAGAAGAATGGACTCCTGAGCGAGAGAAAGCAGCTGAGGGATCATCTACGGGAGTTCCGGGCTGCCATGGGCTGTCTTCTTGCTAAACTTGGGCAGCAACTCGATGACCTTGACTCTGATTTGCATGAAGAGTGCAAATCAGAGACGAACTGTCGGGATGGACAAGAGGAAATTTTTTGTCTCGGAGATAAGTTAGATTGGAACCAAATTCATGGACTGATGATGAGGGAGTGCCGACGGTTAGAGGATGGGTTACCTATATATGGATGCAGAAGGGAAATTCTTTCACATATTTTTTCCAATCAGGTAATTCTTTTAGCTTGTCATTTTTTGTTATTATTTTTTCGTTGTTTTAAGATTATCTGTTTGAATTGAACCACAGTGATGGTTACCAAGCAATTACTAGCAGCCATATGATTTTTTAGAGGAAATTTGATCCATTAGCAGTCCCCATTTAGATTGTAGAATGCTCGTTTATTAAACTGCATATGAAAAAAGTAAAAACGAAAGGAAAATAACAATGATGTAATTGTATCTAACTACTAGTTGTGTATCTTCATTTGTTGCATGTTCAATTTTAATGGATAATATGAATCATTATTTTTTTTCTTACTAAGCATTCTTCTATACTGTCTAACTTAACTTAACCTTAACCTTACACTTCATACTATCTAGATAAGGCTTTTGATCCATAGACATTTATCTGAAGTTTGTTTCCATCTCAGCTGCAACCTTGATTCCTTAATCTCTGCTTTGTTCCTTCTTGTAGTTCACTTTGGCAATTTTTCTTTTTTGATCTGACCTACCATTGTTTACCCCCTTAATTTAGAGCCACCAATAGTATCGTTGGATAGTGTACTATCAGATGTTGGTATTATTTTTATGATCGAGAGCTTCTCAATGTCCTAGGTTACATCAACAACAAGATTGCTATGTTTCCCACTTATTGATGGCTGTTGGTCTATGTGATCAATGTTGTAATCTCCATTTACACAATTAATAAGTTCGGAATGGAAAATGAAATGACATATTATCTTATTGCCTTTATTACTTCGGGTCTTCGCCGATTTAGTCAAAAGTAAATTTCCTTTTTACTTCAGTTTTGTTGGCATGTCCCTATATTTGTTTTCGTGCAAGTTCCTCAGCTATTGCTATAACAACAACCAAGCTTTATCCCACTGGGTGGGTCGGTTAAGTTTCTCAGCTACTAAAACAAGTAAATCAAAATTGGTTGAGTATTTAACATATATCTCAAATCTAACCACTAAGAAGCCTGTTAGTTGTTAGTTCCATCAAATTTAAGGCTGTGCTTTTTTGGAGCAAGCAGATTCAAATCCGTGGAAGCAGATGCAAATTGAAGTCCATTCCTTTGATTATTTGGAGTGATCCAATGGAAAGAAAAGGGAGGGGGTGGTGGGAGGCTTTTGTTAAACAGACCTTGTTTATTTTGATGGTCTTTCATAGAAAGGAATCTGGCCACTTTTGCTTCCTTCCAAAAGAGGGACAATACTAGCTCGAAATGGTGGTTCTGAGAGGTGTTGACACTATCTTGCATGACAAGGTCAAGATAGAGAATTTGATTCTGTAAAGATGGAGAAGAAGCTTTCAATGTGGAGAAGGGAAAGCAACAATTTTGGAAGGGATGGAAGAAGTGTGAGCAAGGGTGAAAGAGAGGGCAGTTTGAGCTTTGGAAGGGGTGGTCAAGGACAGGTTGCAAATTGCTTCAACTTCAACAAAAGATGGGAGGAGATATGTGGGGTGTGGGTGGGCATTGGTAGGCTATAACTTAGGGGTTATAAATAAAAAAGTATATAATCTAGTTTTCATAACTTAGAAATAATCAAACAGATTATGAGTTAAGCAAATTATTGAGGTTGATATAGGTTACAATGAGGGTATTAAGCAGGTTATTAGTTAGTTTATTGATTTAAATCGTATAACTTGTAAGTGTATCTAATTAAACAGAATTAATATTACATGTTAATTATGAGTTATTACATAATATGTATAAGGCATATCCTTTTTTTAAAAAAATAAATAGAGCAATGAAGTCGATTATCATAACTTATCAGCCTACATCAATCAAACGAGCATAAACAAATTAATAGTTACAAATTATTACATTTTCTTATTAATTCACTTTAATGCTGTTATATACATATAAAGGGTTTTTAAATTCAGCACCCACCTACCACATAGGTGCTATGGAGTGGGCTAACTACCTATCGCCTAAAACCTTGATATATGTATGTGTGTGTGTATATTTCTTATTAGTTCGGATGTTTATTGTATTGTTTAAACTTGTTTGCTCAAAATTTTAATTTAATCTTCTAGCAAATTGCTATGCAAAATTTTTCGGAACTATACAAACTATGTGGAAGGAGATTAACGGAATAAAACTATATTAAAATCACCTTGGATTGATGAGGATCTAAGACCCGATGTGGGCAAAATTGATTGACATAACCATTAAACGGAATATAAATCTAAAGACGGCGCTATTAATTGAATACTTTGAAATGCATTATACTTGTATAATGAAGGTAAATGATTATAAAGAATAAACTATAAAAAAAATTTAAAAAAGGAAAAAATATATTTGTCAAAAAGATTTGAGATGGGCAGTGATATTAATTACTAAAATAAAATTAGATTATGCTTTCAAATATTAAAGTTGGACCAGTGCTAAGAGATATATTAAATACGGCATTATTATGTGGTCAATAATTATTTTTTGAGTCCAATCTATAAATACACATTATCTTTAATAATATCTTTGAGTCCGGTCCAGTCGGTGAAATTGCCCTTTGAACCCAAGATCCGCCCATGTTAGCAAGTATTTTGGATTTTGGGATGGTATCAATTTTGTATTGTTCTACTCTGGTATGGGAAGGTACATTAAAACCTTGCTTGCCAATGCCATCTAGTTAGTTGTGCTTCCTAATTTAGGCGGCTGCAGTAATTTGGAAGATATGTAAAGGATACTCTAAACATACCGTTTATGCACTTTTAATTTAACCTATATGCTACTATAATAAGTGGAACAGGTCATGCTAGATTTTTTTTGGATAAGGTAAATAAATTATGATCCAAAAAAGGTGTACAATCATGCATGGGCATACCTAATCGGTGTCCTAACTTCCTGAACACTATGTTAATGCAAACCTGAGGTCCGATTGAGCAGGTTCATTGGTTCGTAACTGCATGCAATGTTGACAGTTGTCAAGCCATAACATGCATAGTGGATATTCAAAATATTCCCGTCTTCGACATTTCCCAGTCTTTTGAACCCCCATAGCACTCTTCCCAAACAAGCCTGGCACCAGTCCCTAGTGTATGGTCAGCAGCCCTAAATCGCTCAGTTTCCTGTCACTCTGCTCGAGGATCGTCAACTGATGTAGCTTCCTTGCATCACAGCTGCCCCTCCATCACCCTGGCAAAATAGGTGTCTGGCATTGATGTATTGTCATGCTAGATTTATTGTGGTTACATGAAATAACTTTCCTCACATGACTATGATCTTTGAAAAGGAAGGCTGACAAGATTAATTAATGGCGGAGTCTGTGAGCCAAGCACTAATCTGAGGAGAATGCATCCTCTTTCTTGCTTTATTATTTCATGGGCCCCATGACAAACTATACTGCCTCTGAAATTGTTGATGCTGGATGCTATACAATTGATTACCACACCTCTAAAATGGTGAGACCAGTGTTGTCGGATAGCTGTAGAATTAACTATATTGTATGAATATTTTCAATACATCAGTAGCTAGCAGAGAGATGACACCAAAAAGACACCATTGGGAGGATAATCATGAAGTTCACAACCTTTGGTTTTCTAACACTAAAGGTTTCCTAACATTGTGCCTTGGTAAGCATCTGGAATAGGGGAATTATTAGTGCTAATGAATGAACAGAATGTTGATCAACCAACTAGTGGATCAATTGCTTCCAACAGTGTTGATCAAGATATTGGCAAAAGAGAAGATTTCACTGGCTGATTCACTCTAAATTTGGGAGGATGATTCATCCGAGTTCTTTCAGTAACCAATTGCCTTTTGTTTAGACCTTTGCTAGTGTGTGTGTTTGTAGATAAGCTTGTTTTCTTCTTTGCTCATTGAAGTTAACTGGAGGCATTGTTGTCCTTCGATCCAATAGGGCCCTTCTCATGGAGTAAGTTCTTTAGCTATGTCTTCTGCATGTACAACATTCTTGAGCTGCTAGCTTGGGCGATGATTTTATTCTTATCTTGCACAGCTAGTGCAATTTTTGGCTTAATAACTGTTCAGTGAATGCGCTAGACTTTTATTTTAGCTATTGTGCATTATGTTCTTCGACTTCTAGGATTTCTGTTACATTTATGCTTTCCAAGGTCCTCTTTACGATATAGTATCTTAGAATCATGGACTTCTTTGTCAGTGCATTTTTTTTTCCTTTTAACAGGTCGTAGTCTTGATTGGAGAGACTGGTTCAGGAAAGAGTACTCAATTGGCACAATTTCTTGCTGATTCAGGATTTGCTGCTCAGAAAGCTGTTGTGTGCACGCAGCCTCGCAAAATTGCAGCAAACTCATTGGCACAAAGGGTTGGAGAGGAAGCCAATGGGTGTTATCCTAACAACTTTGTGCTTTCTTATCCCAGTTATTCACCCTTTCAAGAATTTAAATCAGGCATAATATTTATGACAGATCACTGTCTCCTTCAGCACTTTATGAATGATACAAGTTGGGATGGCATTTCATGCATTATTATAGATGAAGCTCATGAAAGAAGTTTGAACACTGATCTTCTTCTGGCATTGATTAAAAAGGAGCTGCTTAAGAGGCCAGAATTGCAGCTTATAATAATGTCTGCAACAGCTGATGCAACCAAATTGTCAGATTATTTTTGTGGTTGCAGCACCTATTATGTCATGGGAAGAAATTTTCCTGTGGCAATCAAATATGTAGCTGATGTATCTGCTAGCCCTTATGGTTCTACTAATATAAAGGTCCCTTCTGGAAAATGTGCTTCATATGTCTCGGATGTCTTAAAAATGGTAAGTTATATTAACAAGACAGAAGAAGATGGTGCCATCCTAGCATTTTTGACTTCTCAGATTGAAGTAGAATGGGCTTGTGAAACCTTTACTGATCCTACTGCTTTGGTAATGCCTATGCATGGAAAACTTTCTGTTGAAGAGCAAAGAAAAGTTTTTCAGGATTATCCCGGCAAGAGAAAAGTTATTTTCTGCACGAATATTGCTGAGACATCTCTTACTATCAAAGGTGTTAAGTACGTTGTTGATTCTGGAATGGTTAAAGAGAGCAGGTTTGAACCTAGCACTGGGACGAATGTGCTTAAGGTCAGTACAGTCAGCCAAAGTTCTGCTAATCAACGAGCTGGTCGAGCAGGTCGAACAGAACCTGGCAAGTGTTACAGACTCTATTCAGAGTCTGATTTTCATTCAATGAAAATGCATCAGGAACCTGAAATCCGGAAAGTCCACCTTGGTATTGCTGTTTTGCGAATCCTTGCTTTGGGTATTAAGAATGTTGGTGACTTTGAGTTTGTTGATGCTCCGTGCCCTGGGGCAGTTGAAATAGCAATTCAAAACCTAATACATTTAGGTGCTGTCACACGGAAAGGTGAGGTCTTTGACCTTACAGAGATTGGTCAATATTTGGTGAAATTAGGCATCGAGCCACGGCTGGGAAAAATAATTCTTGATTGCTTTGACTGTGGTTTAAGGAAAGAGGGTGTTGTCCTTGCTGCTGTAATGGCTAATGCTAGCAGCATATTTTGTAGGGTTGGAACTGAAGAGGACAAAAATAAAGCTGATCGTCTTAAGGTTCGGTTCTGCCATCATGATGGTGACCTGTTCACTCTTCTCTCAGTTTATAGAACATGGGAGGCTGAACGAGAAAGTAGCAACTGGTGTTGGCAAAATAGCATCAATGCAAAGTCAATGAGGAGATGTAAGGAAGCTATATCAGAATTGGAAAGTTGTCTCCGACATGAACTCAATATTATCATTCCTAGTTATTGGCTGTGGAATCCTGATAAACCTAATGCTTATGATAAATCACTGAAGAAAGTCATTCTTTCTTCCCTTTCAGAGAATGTTGCAATGTTCTCTGGACGTGATCAACTTGGTTATGAAGTGGCTATTACTGGTCAGTGCATTGAACTTCATCCATCATGCTCTTTGCTAGTATATGGGAGAAAGCCCGATTGGGTGGTATTTGGGGAGATATTGTCATTATCTAATGATTACTTAGTTTGTGTAACTGCTGTGGACTTTGGTGATCTACTCATGATTCAGCCTCCTCTTTTTGATGTGTACCAGGTTGAAAGTCGTAGGATGCAGATGAATGTGATTACTGGAGTTAGCAATAACATTCTTCGAAGATTTTGTGGAAAGCTAAACCAAAATTTACACAGGATGGTTTCACATCTTCAAAATGTTTGTTCAGACAACCGTATCAGCTTTGATATTGACTTTGTTAAAAATGAGGTTTATGTATATGCCTCCAAAAAAGATATGGAGGAGGTGTCTGTTTTTGTTAAGGATGCCATGGAGTATGAAACAAGACTCATAAAAAATGAGTGCATTGAGAAATGTTTATTTCCAGGCCGGTCAGATAGTTCGTCTTTGGCTCTCTTTGGCTCTGGTGCTGAAATTAAACATCTAGAGCTTGAAAGCCGATTTTTATCAGTGGAAATACTACATCCAAATTCACTTGCTCTAGATGATAAGGAACTTCTAATGATGGTTGAGAATTGTGGCTGTAGAATTGCTAACTACCATAAGTATGTGGGAACTGGACAAGATGGAGCGGATGGAACTAAGTGGGGAAGGATAACATTCCTTTCTCCTGACATGGCTGAATATGCTATTAACAAGTTGAATATGCTAGAGTTTGGTGGGTCTCTCCTAAAAGCCCTGTCGATTAGGACAGCTGATCAGAAGATCATACCTTTTTCTGCAGTTAGAGTAAAGGTTTGTTGGCCAAGGAAGCCCAGTAGGGGAATTGCACTTGTTACATGTGCACCCGGAGAGGCTGAATATGTTATTAGGGATTGCTTTTCTTTAGCAATTGGAGGCAGATACATTGATCTTCAGGTCAGTGAGAAATACCAAAACTGTGTGTTTGTTAGAGGAATTCCCAGAGATGTATCAGAAGCTGAACTTTATGATGCTTTTCTAAGTCTGACAAAGAGGAAAATCTTCAACATTCGCCTTTGTAGAGCAGAAGTAATTACTGACCTGCCAACTTCCACCTATGAAGAAGCACTTATCAAAGAGATTTCTCCTTTTATGCCTAAAAAGCATTTCTCTGACAATAGTTTCCGTGTCGAAATCTTCAGACCTGCACCCCAGGATTCAAGCACAAGAGCTATGATTACATTTGATGGAAGTCTGCATCTTGAGGCTGCTAAAGCTTTGGAACACATCCAAGGGAAAGTGCTGCCTGGTTGCCTCTCATGGCAGAAGATTCAATGTCAACATGTATTTCGTAGTTCTTTGTTTTTCCCTTCACATATTTATGCTGTTATCCGGAAAAATCTGGATTCACTACTGGAAAGTTTCAGGCGTCACAAAGGTATATTATATTTGTACTTCTACTTGACATACTTTTTCCACTTTATATCCGTGTGCATCTGCATTTTCTTGACTTTGTTGCTTTGTGATTGTAAGAGCATTGTTTTCATTACTCTATGATGCAATCTAAAGGGCATGACAGCAGTATGATTAGTTAATGAGATTGTGATAAAAATCTCCATATTTGTAACGTTGTCAAGATGAAGCTTTTGCTAATTGGATGTTTAATGAACTTAAAAATCCATAATGCATCTTTCTATTAAAAAAAACTCAGTGAGCTTGTAGAGTAATTAAAACAGATGATAAAAAGGTAGCTTTGTGCACAAAGCTATCGCTAATGTGGGTCTGGGAAAGGATTTATTGTATGCAGTCTTACTCTACTTTGCGAGAAGTTATTTCCGAGACTCGAAACCCGAGACCTCAAGGTCACACAACAACAACTTAACTTACCGTTGTGCCAAGACTCCCCTTCAATTAAAACAGATGATATCAACAGAAAATCCTAGGAAGGATAGTTGGCTCAGAATGTTCTTATCCAGAAATCCTAGGGCTAAGCAATTTCTATAGATGCAAACTGAATTATGGTATGCAATGGTTACTCAACTACAAGATATCTTATTTCACATTATATGACTCTAACGAGGTGCTAGTTCACTAGGGTTCAATAAGAGGAGCAGCATCTTTTCAACTTGCACCTTCCAAAAGCTAAATTACTGAGCTTGCAAAAGGTCTTATGCTCTTCAACCTTCTAGATTTCTCATGCTTGAAAGCTGCAGAAAGAACAATCAACAATTCATCATCATCAAAAGATAACAATTTACCTACCATTTTTTTCAAGCATATACCTTGTAATTTTTGACTAGCTTGTCTTGTATTTCAGTTCATTTTTGTAAAACAGTGATGATATGTCTATTTCATATTTTCAATGAATAAATAACTGATTAGTCTTTCTTCCTTTGCCATCTTTTCAGATATTTGATTCTCATAAAACATTGAGCGGTTGAAGCTTTTTTTTACCTCTCTAGTTGCCAGTTGTACAAGTTGCATATGTTCATTAATTTGGAATTGTAACTTGCTGTTTTAGCCTGATTTTTATTTAAATGTTTTAGTTGGGCCCAGAGTCAGTCCTCATTTTGGCATTGGTTGAAACCCACTTACATCTAAATTATAATTTGTACTTTTTTTTTGGTCTATCGAGATGAGCAAATGGCTGTTTGTTTGTTTCTATGGTTTGGATAGGTAGTGCCAAATAGTTGTTTGTTTACTTTTGTGCTAGTGCAATTACATTCTGTTACACAATCTTACTCATAAGTGAATAAATACCTATGGTTCTGAAGTTTTGACCATTTTATTAATATATGCACCTATCATTTTAAGTTCTTAGCTGATTGTTTTTTGTCAGGTGTATCATATAACCTAGAGAAGAATGATAATGGTTCTTATCGTATAAAGATATCTGCGAATGCCACCAAAACCATTGCAGATTTGAGGAGACCTCTGGAGCAGTTGATAAGAGGCAAAATAATTTCTCACCCAAGCCTCACCCCGGCAGTCCTACAGCTTGTCTGGTCTCGTGATGGCATGGCGTGCATAAAAGCTCTCGAGTTGGAAATGGGAATTCATATTTTGTGTGACCGCCGTAACTTAAACATCAGAGTTTTTGGTCCACCAAGGCAAGTATCTACTGCCGAGCATAAGTTGGTTAAGTTGTTACTTGATCTCCATGGGAACCAGCAACTTGAGATCCATCTTCTTGGGCGTAAGCTCCCGCCAAACTTGATGAAAGAGGTGGTTCACAGGTTTGGGACAGATCTGCAAGGGCTGAAGGACAATATGCCTGAGGTTGCGTTAACTCTCAATACCCGACGCCATATCCTCTCTGTACGTGGAACCAAGGACCAAAAGCAGAGGGTTCAGGACTTGATCACTGAGTTGGCATCAGCTATTGATCAAAATGGTGTAATTGAGAGGTCATTGGAATCTTCATGCCCCATATGCTTGTGTGAGCTGGAGGATCCTTACAAACTTGAAGCTTGTGGTCACACTTTCTGTCGATCTTGCTTGTTGGATCAATGCGAAACTACCATTAGATCACGTGATGGTTTTCCTCTTTGCTGCATCAAACAGGGGTGCAAGGTGCTAATCCTGCTGATAGACCTCAAATCTTTATTATCATCAGAGAAGCTGGAGGAGCTATTCAAAGCATCTTTGAGTGCATTTGTGATATCCAGTGATGGTGCTTATCGCTTCTGTCCGACGCCCGACTGCCCTGGAGTGTATCGTGTTGCCCTTCCAGATGATGAGGTTGGGCCTTTCGTCTGTGGGGCTTGCAACTCTGAGACATGCAGGAAGTGCAATCTCGAATACCATCCTTTCATTTCCTGCGACATATACATGGAATATAAGGAGGACCCAGACTTCTCGCTGGCTGAATGGGTCAAGGAAAAAGAAAATGTAAGCAACTGCCCGGGCTGTGGGTGGACAATTGAGAAGACTGATGGCTGCAACCACGTTGAGTGTAGGTGTGGACGGCACATTTGCTGGGTTTGCCTAGATTACTTCAAAAGCAGTGATGAGTGCTATTCACACCTCAGATCTATCCATCAAACCTACTGATTTGATCCTGGTAGTAAGTGTAGATATGTAAATATTACATATCCCCTATATGTGTGTACATAACCTCCAAGATTCTAATCTGTAACTTACTCAAATTTCGGAGAGTTTTATTTTAATAATATTTAATTCTCTTTGCAACAGGTCATATGCTAGAAGATGTCATATGTGATTTTCCATGTTTCGTTAAACACGCTCAGCCACACTCTTGTTCGTCCACTTAGTGAGCTACAGCAAATAGCTTAAGTTTCTGCTTTTAGTGAAGATTTGGTTAGAAACAGGAAGGTTACACTCCATTAAGTCATTTTCTGCATTAATGACGCGGCAAGAAGCTGTAGGAGATCGATTTCTCTAAATCCCAGGTTAATTATTTTCATTCTAATTCGCAGTTGAATGAAATAAAATAATATAAAAAAGAATTTCGGACGATGGATACAAATAATTTCAAGCAAGAATAACTGAAAAAACCGAGTGCCTGTACAATTTTTATTCAAACCATACAAATGGAGCACCAAGAAAATCATTCAAGGAGCAAGTCTAATACCATAAACACCAGCAAGTTTGGTTAACGAGCACCTTGTGCTGCTTGTAATAGATTTTTAACAGCACTGTCATAGTTGACAAAACCCATGAACCAGAACTCATGGTTGTCGATCGACACGACCTGGATATATTTTTCGCCTGTATTTGCTGTGCTTGTAACAGGATTAATTGATCTTAGCTGATGAAGAGGAACTGCCAACTGTATTGGTATTTACCAAAAGAGGGAAAAATTCAGCATTTTAAGAATGACAGGCTGAAACTCGTATTTGGATTTCCTAGCAATTTCAAAAAAAAAAAAAAGCTACAAAATGCATAATGAGCAGTATCTAGA
>JBAMIE010178721.1:0-13603 GCA_037177295.1 Kaempferia parviflora | reverse complement strand
GAGACGATCAAGAGCTACACAAGATCAAGCAAGAAGAGAGTATTTGGTTATTATTGTACATTTTATTTCTTGCTTAGAGTTGTATCCTGTGTGAGATTTGTACGAGGCTTCTCTGCCTCCGGAGAGTCACCGAGAAAGAGCGTTTTGATAGTGGATGTGTGAGAAAGGGTCATATCGTTGGATTAGTCACTTCATCTTGAGGTGGATATCAAGTAAATCTCGGTGTTAGCATTGGTTGAGTATTTCGTCGCGTCTACTCCGCTGCAAATCATCAACGATGAGGCGATCAGAACCATTTTGCCCCCCCCCCCTCTAGCTCCAGAAAGGTCCCCAACATAACCTAATTAAGGAAAGATTCTTAGAAACTTTGTAAGCATCTACCATTGATGCCCACAAGGTGTTCCTCAGAAACGTTTTCAAGGCATACTTGATTACATCTCGGTTTTCCACTTTCTGTCCGATCTAGTGGAATTTGTTGAGTAGATCTTGGATCCGGGCATGTAGTTGATTTGTTGATTCTTCGTTCTACATCATCGATGTTATATAATTTATTTAACAATAAATCATTCTTACATACCTTAGCGTCGGAGTTTCCTTCATGAAACTCGATCACTTTTTGCCAGAGATCCTTTGAGTTGATGAATGGTCCAACTCGGTTCAGCTCCTCTTTGGTTAAACCACACTGTAAGGTCTAAGTGGCCTTTGAGTCCGCCTCAATCTTTCTTTTTGTTGGTTCATCCCACCTGTCATATGGGACGAGGACTCCGTTTTTGGTGAAAATGTGAATCTGGTTTGGATGATTATCCACATTTCCACTTGTGTCTTCAAGTGATACTCCATTCGACCTTTCCAGTATCTGAAATCCTTGTCAGAGAAAAGTGATGGGCGAGCGGTACTATAGCCTTCTTGATGGGCCATTCAAAATCTTGCACAACACAAACACAAAAAAAAATGTATCAAGACTTAGTCTTAAATTAGTAGTGCAGGAAAATAATATGGAGAAAAAATGGCTTGAATAGTGTTACACCAATTTCAAAAAAAAATACATGAAAAACTGAAGAATCACTAAATTTGTCAGGAGAGGTCATTAGACCAATTCTGAATTATAAAAAAATAGACAAAAAGTGATAAAAAAAATAGCTCGAATGGTAGTTGTACCAGTTCAAAGCAGCTCAACTCTGATACCAATTGTAGGATCAAAATACACTAGAGGGGGAGTGAATAGCACTCGTGGGTTTTTCACATTTTTCATGTAAAATAATCGGAGATAAACTCACAACGGAAATTAAGAAACACACCCAAAAGACCCAAGGATTTACTTGGTTGAGAGCCTGTGGTGACTCCTACTCCAAGGTCAGCACGTAAGAGTGCTTTTGTTGGGTAATTATATAATAACTCACAAATAACAAGTACAAGGTATGAATTGAAATGCAATTAGAAAAAGCATATCGATAACAAAAGCTTGAATATGAAGCTTTGGTTGCCAAAGTAGCATTTTAACATCGTAGGAAGCTTTTCAGACCAGTGCGTAGTTACAAAAGTTGCTTGGAAAGGTGTTTTAATCTACTAGTCGAGTCCTCCTTTTCTAGTGTCATCCAGGCGCCTCTATCTCCAATGAGACGCCTCTATCCAGTCAAACCCGATCTTGATCCACCCGAAGCTACCGCGGTTTATCCACATCCAGGCACCTCTATTCCCTTTGAGGCGCCTCTATGATGACGTGGTCTGGCTCACCCTTATCACATCCCAGGCACCTCAATCCTTTTAGGCGCCTCAATGCTAATGCGCGCCGATTAACTAAAGACTGCCACTTGGCCAGGCCGAGATGATAGAGGCGCTTGGATTCATCCAGGCACTTGGATCACTGTTGTCTAGATTTTGCACCTCTACAAAATAAATTTAGTACAAGAAGATATATATAAAATAAATTTAATTGACAATCTCAGTGTCCGGGTCAAACTTTTAGGTTTTCTTGAAACCCTAGATCGACCTGACGCCTACTGTTCCCTCGACGGAAAATACATCCTAACCTACTCCTCTCAGGAGAGTTTACCTGTTGTCAAACCTGTCTTCCAGACTATTTGAACTTTTTGTTCAGTATCTAATACTTTAGGACTTCCACCTAGGGTTCTCAACCATAGGATTTCCTGCCTGGTATCCGCAACCTCCAGGGCTTCCACCTAGTGTCCTCAACTCTAAGATTTTCAGCCTGATGTCCTCGACCTGCCCAGACTTTCCGCCGAGCCGCAACTAGGGCTTTTCATAACCTAGGGTTACCACCCCTAGCACCTAGGGTTATCTCCCCTGAGATTTTTTATTTGCCTAAGATCAC
The DNA here is from genome assembly GCA_037177295.1 of Kaempferia parviflora. Classification (NCBI taxonomy): domain Eukaryota; kingdom Viridiplantae; phylum Streptophyta; class Magnoliopsida; order Zingiberales; family Zingiberaceae; genus Kaempferia; species Kaempferia parviflora. Next base: position 11,271 of record JBAMIE010178721.1, on the reverse strand, counting down.
TTAGAACTTTTCTGCACACTTAGTTAAACTCATTAGAACAACAACAAACCTTAACTTTTAACCTTTACCATTATCAAAACTCAAGTTCAATCATTGGTGCATCTTGCACCAACAGAATCTAATAAATATTGCTAATTAATTGTGCTAACTCTATTTTGCAGGTTAAATACTTTTTCTGTTAGACTAACAAAATTTTGTAGTAGCAAAAACAAAGACAAGCTTCGGTGAACAGTGCTCGAGGCGTCTTCTGGGATGCTAGAGGCGTCTCAGACACGCTGGTTAAGGCTCCATGCATGAAGACGACTAGAGGCGCCTCCAAGGCGACTAGAGGCGCCTAGAGGAGCTGCCTTGGGGTGGCCTGAAGGTGTCTTCCAATAGATAAAAGTCACAGTTTGCTCGACTTATTGTGACCAAAGCGCACGGGATCAGAATTGCATGTGGAGGCACCTCGGTGGAGGCTGGAGGCACCTTCCACAGGCTATATATGCCCTGTTCGAGTAGCACACTTTATCAATAATGCTCTAGGAGCTCTACGATCTTTCAGCTGCTGCGAATCCGCTGCCTGCTACTGTTCTACTGATCTATGACATCCGACCGCTGCAAGTATACCAACACCCGAGCATGATCGAATCTTCTAAAGAGTTGGTAACATTTTTATTGTGTACATCTTTTCATACTTGTAAAAGGAAAGTGTAGGTTGTTACACTTTCTTATTCTTTGTACTTGTGCTCGATTCACTCTCCGGAAGAGGATCTTAGTGGATTATCCATCAATATGGTCCGAAGGATAGCGGGTCTTGGAGTAAGAGTCGCCGAAGACTCTAAACCAAGTAACCGCTCGTGTTTTTATTTTCTGTGTTCTTTCCACTGCACATTCACTTTTATTTTAAAATTTTTTAAAAGACAAGTTTTTTTTAACGCCCGTGATTCACCCCCCCACCCTCCCTCTCACGTATAATACGATCCTACACAGTCAACTGATCCGTTGGAGTTGTCAACTGGTATCAAGTTGTTGGATTATAATGATCAAATTCCAAGAATATCAGTCGACCGGTAAGTATAGCAGTCGACTAGTAGTGAAAACATTGCTTGGATGTTTCCACCCAATCTCTTTATATTAGAGCTTGGGATGCTTGGGCTAGGTGACAAAATTAGAGGCGGTTAACTCCTAATAGAGTCTCCAACATTCAGAGTTAATCCGAGTGGTCTTGATCGAGTTGTGGTGAGGTTTCTGCATCGACAAGGAGGATTGAGCTAGCTAGACTTCTGGGATTAATCCACCAATAAATTGCTAGGATCATTCACCTTATGGACACGCCATGGAGTAGGAGCCCTAATCTCCTAACCATATAAACGAATGTGTTAGGTTTGATTGTTTTGTTTTTAGTCTTCTAATCTACTTTTTTATTTGTTGTTTGTATTTTAGCTGCGCTAACAACATAGGAAGCTAGAGATTGGGTGATCACCGTTTATTCACCCCTCTAGTCGGTGTCAAGGTCCCAACAACTTCAACTTCTATTCTACTATTGTTAGTATACTTTATTTATTTGTATTGCATAGTTTAGAGAGTAGTAAAAAATGTCTATCTCTTTCATTTGTATTCGATTTCTCCTTACAAAGTTTCGAATGAGATTATCGTAAATTGCCCAACGTATATGGTCAAAGGATCATGGATCTTAGAGTAGGAGTCAGCTAGTCTCCGAATTAAGTAAAAAAACTAAAGTGTGTTTTCTAATTATGTTTTTCTTATTCATTATTTCTATTATGTTGTGTACTCGAATTTTTCGAATGATTTTTAAAAAGAAAAGAAAAGTTTTTAAGCGACAAGATTTGCAACCCCCCCCCCCCCCGTTCTCAATGGTCCTACACTCTAGGTTAGTTTTGATGTGGTCAACCAAGTTAATTTAGGTCCTATATTGGTTTGATGTCTTGTGTCTAAGTGTGCAGGAACTTAGTAACACAAGAAGTCAAGTGGATGACGCAGCGAGCGAGGATGGCATGGGAAACAATTCGACGGGCTTGGTGCATCCAAGAGATGAAAATCTATGAAAGAGTACACTGGTTGACGAAAAGGACGCGCACGGAGTGTTAGAGAGACGAGAAGTCAAGGATGAAGATTGTTCGAGGAGAAGGTTGGAGTTGGGTTCGGATAAGCTCAACTTCAGACAACCAGAGCATCACCCAAACAAACAGAGCGAAGAGTGGTTAACAACCATTCTCGGATGAACAGTGCTCGAGGCACCTTGGATCAGACTGGAGGCGCCTCGGGTGAACAGTGTTGACAGCACCTCCAATGGACTCGAGGCACCTCTAACGCAGTAGAGCCATTAAAGAACTGTTGCGTGTGTGGATAAAACTTTATCCCTTGATGGCGCCCTGGATGACTTTGGAGACGCCTCCAAGCTATGTCAGCAAATGATTGTTAGGACCAAAAAAATTTAGATATTTCCACAATGGTATGATATTGTCCATTTTAGGCCTATGCCCTCATGGTTTTGCTTTTGGGCTCTATCCAAAATGTCTCATACCAATGAAGATATCTTCCTCTTTTAAACTCATGATCTTCTCCATGTGTTTCTAATGTGGGACTATCTTTGCAACCTTACGACCCCAACAACGATAACTTTTTCCAGAACGTTATAAATTACACCTTGGAGCTAGGAGATAAAACACACAACTTGTATTCATTTTCAATACTATTTTCTGAGCTATCAAAGTCTGTAAGAGATTATTCCGCTTTCAACGAAAGAGATTTTTTTTAGTACGCTTTCACTTGCAATGGACTAACAACCACCTAAGTTATATGTAACCAAGTAACTTTTGTATCTCTCACTTATTTTTTGTATTGTTTATTTATTTTTAATTAATTGTGTATCCTTGTTAGTTCAAAGTAAGAGAATTTTCTAACATAATTACAGGCTATCCACCCCCGTCTAATTAGCCTATACGGACCTACAAAATATATGTGCCCACTGTCTACACTATGCCAGGGTAAGGATGCTCCTTTAATGATTCCTATAAAAAGAGTGATCTCTTGATTTTTTTTTTTTTTTTAATAATTTTGGTATGTATAGATGGATTTCCAAATAATAAACAAGATCGAATAGATAAAATTATTTGATATAATTATAAAAGATGTTTTCTAAACATAAATTTATTTATAAAGGATTAATTAATCAAGTTATTATTGTAATTTTTTTTCTTTAAGTTTGAATTATAAATCAATATTTTGGAATAAAATTTTTAGAGAAATATGAACTCTATGATGAGTTTAATAATTTTTTTTTACTGTATTTTGGTTATTCATTAATAGCATAATTTCCTAAACGACAAATAAAAAGCAAGAGGAGTAAATAATTTTATAGAAGGAAGTTAGATAGAGAAAGGGAAAAAAATCTATTATTATTTAAAGTATCCCTCGAATTCATTAAATGTAACTAAAGTTCATGGCTTTAAATTTTTATCTTTGTTTTTTTTTTTTAGTTTTTAATTGAATGTATAGGTTAGTTCTTTGATATTAAAGATTCATTTAACATTTTAATTTACACATTATTATCGGTATATTTTAGTATTCAATTATTTCCTTTTTAAGAATTTTTTAGTTTTATATATATATATATATATATATAGTTTGATTTTATTAACAATTAAATCTAAATTATTAATTTATTATTTATCTAATTTAAAGGCCATACTTCAAATCTTTATCTTTATATCTTTTAAAAATAAAATAAAATAAATAATTAGGAGATATTAGTTAGTGATGATTTAGCCACTTATGAAAAAAACAAGAATAGAATAAAAGAAATACTCCTCACTTTTTATACTTACAAAAATCATAATTAATGGCAAAATATTTTTGTTAGGTTTTAATTTTTCTTCTTCCTTTTTTCTTGGAATTTTTTTTTTTCTCTCCTTTTAGAGACAACTCTGTCTTCAAGTAGGAATCACATGAACTGGGCAACACCAAATCTAGGATGACCCTACAAAAATTTAAAGTAGAAATCACATAAAGACCTCCTATATAATTGTCCTATTTAATTTAGGGTTCTCATCAATGACAAGTAGTCTTCCAATGAGAGAGTGTTACCAAAAAAAACCTTTATAAATTTTACATACGAAATGCATATGTAGGCTACTCGATCGATAATCATTTAAAAGTGATCTAGCAAGTTAATATATATAGAAAAAGATCATCTTGGGAGATTGAGAAGGTTAACCTAAAATCCAAGATACACTCAAAACAGTCAATTAGGGTTGGTATATATATGTGGAATATTGTAAATTGGGGGAATTAATATCTCCCCTCATTCGACTATTTAAAGAGAGGAAAAACAAAAAGAAATTAAGATATATTTTATGTTGAAAGTGGTGGAATCAAACATGAGCTTAGGGTTTTACAAGACCTCGAATGAAATCCAAGAAGAGAATGAGAAGCTTTTTGTCTATATGAATCCACCAAGGTTAGATAAGAATTTCCTTCTTCCTCCTTTGCGTTGCCTCGTCTCCCTCTTTTTTAAGTACACGAGTTGTGTATTCTCTTAAGGATCACGGTGGACGACACTTCTTGTAGCAAAGCCACTTTGATAAAGCTTAGTCGTGATCCACATAGCTGTTTGAGATAGTAAGTCGATGGATTTGATCTCGGTTTGATTGCGATGTGTAGGTTCACAGTGCAAATAAGCAAGGGAGTTTGTTGGAAGTTGCCCGGGTGTTGGAAGAGTTGAAGCTAGTGATCAAGAGGGCTTACATTTGCTCCGATGGAGAATGGTTCATGGATGGTTAGACTAACTACTTGTGTTAAAAAACATTATCGATATTTTCTTTTCTTTCGAGAATTTGAATATAATCAAGTAATTTTGCGTCTATTACTGCTTGACTTATTTAACTTGTTCCTCTATGATTCATTGATTCGTTCGATCGATCATATTTTATTTGGTAGTGTTCTATGTTGTGGATCAAGAAGGGAATAAGATCTCACACAGAGGATTTGAATGTGTACTTGCTGAACGAATCTTAAAGGTGATATTCCATACATGTAAATATTCGTTCCATATTTTGTTTAATCTTTGAGTCATTTGTTATATGGGTAAAATATAGTTTTGAAAAGATTGGAGGAGTAACAAGAATAAAACTGGAACTTTAGGGTGCAAAAGTTTAAAAAAATAATCTCTAGAGTTGACTAAGAAAGTCAATTTCAATGGAGCAGTCGTTGGAAGCGGGAGAACTTCACCGGCGACCGGCCTCCGTAGACATCCAAGGGGCCGGGAAGCTGACCTCGATCGAGCTGGTCGGCCTTGACCGCCCGGGTCTGCTCTCCGAGATCTCGGCCGTCCTCGCAGACCTCCAGTGCAACATCGTGGCGGCCGAACACCAGACCCACAACTCCAAAATCAAAATCGCGTCGGTGATACAGGTCACCGACGCGGCCACCGGCGGCCCTGTCGCTTACGCCGACCGCCTCTCCAATATCCGCCGCCTCCTCAAAGTGAGCGCCCGGACGACCTCCGCCGGCTCCTCCACACCGACGCGCGACGAGATCAGGAGGATGCTCCAGCTGATGCTGCACGGCGACGGCGGCGCGTCCTGCATCGAGGGCGACCCGGAGCCTTCCCCGGTGACGGTGGAAGACTACGTCGGGAAAGAGTTCACGGTGGTGAACGTGCGGTGCAAGAACCTCCCCGATCTCATCTTCCACACCGTCTGCACCCTCACCCACATGCAGTTCGTCGTCTTCCACGGCGCCGTGGTCGCAGAAGGGCCAGAAGCTCATCAGGCAACTCCACCTTCCAAAATTTGCACAGTTTATTAATCTTGGCATTTTTGCGATGCAGGAGTACTATACCAGGAAGGCAAATGGCGTCCCATTTATCTCCGAAGAAAGAGAATTCAGTTAGCCAATTGTTTGGAAGCTGCAATAGAGAGAGGAGATACAAAGGTCGTCACTGTCTTTCTCTCTTGATCACTTTGGACTCATGTCTAACGTCGGCTTGACCCTCCTCATTGCAGGGCTTGAGGCTGGAGCTCTGCTGCGACGACCGGCCGGGGCTGCTCTCCGACGTGACTCGCGTCTTCAGGGAGAATGGTCACTCGGTGTTGCGGGCGCAAGCGTTGACCAGGGGTACTCGAGCTGTGAACTACTTTTACGTGGTGGATGCATCAGGGAACGGCAGTGGGGGCGAGCCGCGCCGTTGATGCTGCAAAGGAGAGAAATCGGGCTGGCCTTTCTCCATGCCAGCGATGATGCCGGCTCAAGATGGTCGACGGCGGCAGAGGAGGGAGGGGCAGTGAAAGAGGAATGTACACTACAAAGCATTGTAAAGGGGTCACTTCTGCAGTTGTTTACTTATGTATCGAGCGGCATGCGAGCCAAGGAACAAGCTTCGGATGTGAATAGTATATAGTATTGCATGCAAGGCAAGTTTAACAAAGACGAGACGAGTGTTTTAGAGAAATCGATAATGACAACTAGGAAGAGTAGATTAACAAAAAAGCAAGAGGAACAATAATACAATATCAAGTAGTTTATTTTGCAACCAATTCAGAGCAATGCTAATGATTAGAAGAGCAGGGTTTGGCAGAGAGCGTACCTGAGCGTACATGATATTGTTTTCAAAATAAAGCAGTAGGAAAAGGGATCAAGATTGAAGACAAAAAAAAAAATAATAGAACTACTTGAATATGAACCCTCATTTTGAAGGAACGTGTAAAAAACCCCTGCATACATCATTTCATGGTAAAGAGGGAAAAAAATCTGAGAGGAACTTTACAAGTAAAGAAATGACCAGACACATTAGTTACAGTAAGAAATGATGCTCAATCATCTGGGCGATGGATCTCACCCATCAAGATGCGGTTGCTATGGACTTTGAACCCGAGCAGAGACGGATCGATCTGTCTCCCTTTCTTTCCTTTCTTTTTGGTATTCTTTCCGACTGAGCTAGTTTCCATGTAATCGGGTTCGGGAATGGATTTTTTGGTGCTCTTCAGCATATCACTGAACGAAGGCTCTATTATATCTGTGTCGATGCTCGAAGAGGTTCGATGAAATTTCACATCTTTCTTGTTAGGTCTTAGCACCTCTGAAGATTGGGAAATGAGGCTAGATCCATGTTCTTTCTTTACTTCTGTATTAGGCATCAAATATTTCATTAGCAACGGCTACGAAGCTTCGATGATAATGGAGAAAATGGTGTAAAGAACAATATACCGTCTGATGATCCATAAGTTGCAGAATTATGCCCCTTGGGAATTTGAAGAGTGCCAGCAGACGGTCTTGCAGATGGCATGTCATGGGGATCACAGGTATGCTTTAAGAAACTATCAACTCCTTTTGGACCATCATATATCCTACAAAAGAATATTATCAGAGCACAAAATTAGACTTGGACCATATGATATCAGGACAAACCATTTCGATAACTGCTTATTAGTGGAATATTTAACACAATTGCAAAACCAAAATTCATTGTAGATTTAACATTTAACCAGTGAAGACTCCATAATCGTTAACCTCTAATATTAGTGAATTCAGAATGTTAGTCACCTAGTTATAAAGTTAAGACGCTTATGACCAAAACAGAAACTATCCCAAGGAATCATTAGCAATATATTTATTATCTGACAGTATCAATACTCCCAATGAGGTACATCACTCTAGTAAACACAATATTGCACAGATGAATGCATGTGCACCCTCACAAGCATAACTGTATGGATTGGTATGTAGTACTGTTAATGCAAATTAAAGCACAATGAGAACCATGCATAGTTTATTAACAGGAGAACAGACATAACTACCTGACTACCTGGTAAAAGAGAAGCCTGACAACAATTAATATGAGATTAACAAGAAGAAATAGCAAGGTATTAACTTTGCGGCCATGCACAGCGTCCTTACATATTATTCGACATCTCTTCCTTGTCAGTTTGATCAAATTCTGCTTCGTTGTCGAAGAAACCTAAACCAGCACCTGTACCATACGACAGATTAGTACCAGCATTAATTGACCAAGGGAATAAGCTGTAAACACGGCAGAAAATACTTATTAGATTACCAGTTTTTTCAAGAAAATTTTGCTTAAAGGACTTGTCCTCGTGACCTCCACCTGCTTGCATAACCCTACTTTCTTGCACATCCACCATTGATTGGATCCTGGAACTTCTATTGGTATACTGGATGTTCCCTCTCTCCCCATCCCTCAGATTAGAAAATTCTATTGATTGTAAGGAAGCATCATTGATAGAATTCACACGCTTTCCTCTTTCAAATAAATCTAAATTTGACGGGAATTGTTTCTGTTCAAATGCTGTTGAGGAACCAGGTCTTAAAGTGAACCTGTTGCTGCTTTCAAATTTATTATCAATGGGATTCATCACTTGTGCATTTGAATACTGTCTTACTTGCTCCAAAAGAGAAACATCTGAAAAAACACCATTCAACCCCACTTTGTCTGTGTTCAAATTATATTGATTCTCTGAATCAGGCCGTGAATAGAGCAAAGAAGAAGGATCCTGTTGCTCATAGGATGATGTAGCAACACCATCCACCAACCTGAGTGAGTGTTGAGATCGGTGAAGCATTTCTTGACGAAGTATGTCCCTGAGTTCATATTCTGATCTTTCATTATTTTCAATGTATGATGCCCATGCATTTGGGTTTTCAACTGAGATATTCATATCAGCGCCTCTCTGTTTCTCTGCTTTAATTTGCATCTGTTTCAACTGTGCTTCTATTGTGTCAGCTGGTAGCTGTCTAGCAAGCTCAGACCAGTGGTTCTCGGTCAGATCCATGCGTGTGCCAGATAACTCTCTCGAAATCTGTCTTTGATGAAAGTGAAAATTAGAATGAAATTGGCCCATCTGACCAGATGCATGAAGTTGGTCAAGATGTTCTTCTGCATCCAATCCTTGAGCTCGTGCTCTGGCATTAATGAGTTCCAAGTTTGGTGGAGAGGCACCTGTATGCATATGCACTGACCTATCAAGAGGATGCAACCCCCTTTGGATTCTCTCCTGCAACAAGTAGTTTCGCTGAGAATGACTGGAATGCTCAACCAATGATGACCCTTGTGGTTTCTGCAAAAATTCTGATTGGCTAAATCTGGAAGAATAATTTGGGTGTGAACCAGCTGCAGTTCTAATGAATTGACCAGATTCATCAACTGACCAGATCCCCCCTATGTGTCTCTCATCCTCAATACCAGTTAGATTCCTTGCAGCAGATACCTGCTGAGCCTGAAGCTGCTCCATCTGGAGTTCTAAAAGATATTGTTGCTCTTGAGACATTTGCCTCAGCTTGGAATGAGATAGAACATTTAATAAATCTTTATTCTGCCGCTGGAAGTTCAGCCCCTGATTTGCATGAATAAGTTGTTTCATCGCTGAATCATGCGAAAGATTGCTAGAATGTTTCTGAAACTCATTCAAAAGTTGCTGCCTTAAAATATTCTGATCCATCAGCTGCGTCCCATGAGGATGAACATTTGATAATCCTGCACCAGGTTCAAGAAATTGTTGATGCAGCAAATTTTGAAGATAAATCTGTTGTGATTCCAATTGTGATTCATCGCATTGAAGATGCTGCTGCAGAAATTGCATTGGATGCTGGTGCAATTGTCGCTGTCGTTGCAATTGTTGTTGCTGCAATTGTTGTTGCTGCAATTGTTGCTGCTGCAACTGTTCTAAATGTAGTTGTTGTTCAAACCTAAGCTTCAGCATTAGTTCTAGATCATCCACGCTCTGTTGATTAACAGGGTGCTGCTGGATAGGTTCATGCACCTGATCAAAGAATGATCCAGCTAAATCAGCATTTTGATGGACTAGTAAGCTTTGCTGACGAAGTTGATGTTGTAATTGTTCTTCCTGTAATTGCTGGAACAGCATAGACTGTTCTAAACTAAGTTGGTTAGACTCGTGTTCAAACCTCGACATGTTATCTAAAACAAGATTATCAGGAACTGTATTTGCATTGTTGCCCCATCTATAATTTTTAGAGCGTGAATCATTAGAGATTGGAAGGTCTCTTCCTGCGATCAACTGTTGTTCCTGATTCAGGTTAAATGGAGAGGCATTTCTTGCAAAATCATAATTGCCAATCAAATTCTCCACAGAGCCTGGAATTGTTGATGAAAGGGGCTTGTTTTGGTTACCTTCTAGTTCAGACCAAAACAAACCAAGAGGATTCAAGTCACTGCCTCTTTGAAGATTATGATTAACTAAACTAGTATTTCCAGTTTCAGGATACATAGAACGATGACCACTCAAGGAACTTGATAGAGCAATGTTGTGATCACCAAGTTCTCCCTCTTGATGTTTCTCCATGTTGCTCGAGGACCTACCTTTGTACAACACAACTGCAAACGGCCTTAATCAGAAACCAAGATGGTTGGTGAAGAAGGAAAAAAGCATAGATAGACAAGTTGTTCATATTATACAAACCTTCAGCATCTTGCCCAGTAAAATCAGGCAAGTTGAGACCTTCAGCGGTCATACGCAGTGATGCTTCTCTGTTGGAAAAGGGTAACCTGGCATTATTACAATCTAGCAAACTTCCATTTTCAAGAACATCAAATTTTAAAGGATAATCCAGAGAATCCAGAGACAAGGTTTGTTGGTGATCCTTTGAAGCAAAAGAACCACTCACAAGGGAAGGGCCAAGTTCATTCCTTGTAGCATCCAAAGTTTCAGAATTTTCACCAAGGTGGATATTTGAGATAGAATGGAGCTCCAGTTTCAAATGAGGCATAACTTCACCTAATGGCTGAAAAGGTGTGCCCTCCGGAGCATCAGATAAACACACAAGTAAATCTGTGCCAAAGAAACGTTGTTCAAACCAGGAGATGATATCAAGACCTAGAAACGGCCCCTGTATATCACCTTGTGGGTCTAGGTAATATAAGCTCAACTCCTCAGAACTGGGTAATTTGTTACCTGACTTTCTATTTTCAAATTTGTCATTGTTAGGAACCTCCGCATGAGGCACATCAAACTCCGTATGTAACTTATCTGTTACCTCAGCACTAACCTCAAATGGGTTAACAAAATCTTCTCCTAAGTTGATGTTTTTCAAAACATCTAGATGACTTGATTGGTCACTGATATTTATCCCTCTCATCATACCATCATTTGTATCAGCAGTCTTAACATCGTGACAAAGTGAATCTTGTTTATCTAGAAACACATCATGGTTTGTAGCAGCCTTTGGGCGCAAAGCATCAGGACCAACCAAATTAATCAGAGAATCCACAATAATGTCATTGTGTTGTCCTTG
>JBAMIE010178713.1:0-13604 GCA_037177295.1 Kaempferia parviflora | reverse complement strand
ACGTTAGAGGGTGAGGGGTGAACAGTGCACTGGCAAGTTAAAACTTTTCTCTCTTATTGTGCTTTTAGTAAGGACAAACACACATTAGTAAACATGTAAATAAACATTAAACACATACCATAGGATACGATTTAACGTGGTTCACAGCCGTTCACAGCCCTCAAGTTTGCTACGTCCACGGTAAAGTCTTATCTTTCTCTCCTCTTTGATAAAGTGTCCAAAGTGGAGAAACCTCTAACAATTGCAATTGTTACAGCAAATAATACAAGGCAACAAGTAAAAACACTTAGTGCTTAGGCATGAGGAGAATGAGATTTCTTTTTTGTGCGTTTTGTTGTTTTCGCCTTGAGCTTTCTGATCCCATTTATAGACCTACACAAAGTGCATTGCTGTCACGAGCTTGTTGACATGTTAAAGTTTTGATTGATCAGAAGCCCTACCGGTTGACCACATGGGGCTAACTTGTTCTGTCGGCTTCATCCATGAAAGAGTCTCGCTTATCCGATCATGTTGGCATGGCACGATCTGGTCGACTGGATGCCCTTTCCAGTCAACCAATCACCTGGTCAATCTAGATCTTTGATCGCTTGCCCCCATCTATTAGAGTTCAAGTTCATGCCCTTTGGATTCTGAATCGAAAAACTTATATTCTTTTCAAGTAAACACTAAGGTCATCAAGTTTGAATGTTTTCTATGTCGATATATGGCAGGTGCTGAGTCAGAGCAAGTTAAATGGGGAAGCTGAAAAGTACCCTTTTGTTTATGTTGAGGTACTACATTACTCCTGGGTTGTTAGTTCATTAATATGTCAACTGTTTATCCTCTTCACTCTTGTACAGTTGAGAAATTTTTTAGCACAATTAATGTAAGCTTTCTTCTATCCACTTGGAAGTGCTGGTAGATTATAGGTTCATTTGCAAAGCTTTTCTTATCAGCTCAAAATAATTCATGTGCAAAAGTCATTTTGTCTATGATGCAACTTCAGTTAAAAATAACTTGAAATTTTTTAACATCTCTTGGGATGCAAAACTAATATGAGAATATCTTTGAAAAGGATAGGCTTTTGCTGCTGTTTTATTCGGCTATTTGCCTTGTTCAAAGTGTTCCATGAACCCTTGTTACTCTGCTAGTCTAATGTTGATTAATAGATCCACATGCCTAATTATGCATGCATGTCTAGTAGTTACTAAAATGTCTTCTGGCATCTATACTATGCACATTTTTCTTCTGTTGGACTGTTCTATTCACACATTGTTGGAAGGAAAGAAATCACAAATTAAGGTTAAATGAGAAAAACAGTGCCTAGATGTATAAAATCAACCAGCGTTCTTTTGTCTGTCTATTTTGATAGCAACATATCAGTGTTTGTCATATCTACTTTGCTATTTTCTTGGATAATCAAAACTTCTAACAACTTAATTCTATTTGCTTGCTGTTAAAGAAATTAACATTTATTTTTCTAAAATGGTTAATATTTTCGTAACTGAATGACGTGATAGTTTACTTTGAAGATCCTTTTCCCCCTTCATCATTGTGAATTGCATCCACGATATCTGGAATACGATGTTGTGGAATCTTAACTTTGTTCTTACTGTCATTCATATTGCATCTGAAGGGTAGAATATACCAGAACTGAAAAAGCTTTTGGTTATTCTGCAGGGCTACGGACACTACTTGCTCCATGAGAACTTATCTGGTGAACCCCTTGAAGAAATGATGGGGCAACTGATTGAGTCGAACATGCAGGCATCACTAGACCTTCTCGGAAGCAAGGGTCTAGTTGTCTTGCCCACTGGTCTGGCAAACTCCCTTCCTCCGATGGATTAGAAACCAGGAAACACAACATGAGTTACAATGACACTCTTGAGTATACAAAATTTTGATGGCTCAGAAGTTTGTAGTAGTGAAAAAAAGGAATACAATAACTGTTTTGATGCACACAACAACTTTTGAGTTAAACTACCATGGAAGCGTAACTTCCAAATTGTGGGGGAGATTATATGAATGCGTGGAGTGTTTGATAATTAGAGGTGTTAAATTTAGAGGTTTAAGCGATGTTTTATGCCTGTGACCATGAAATGTTGGAACATCTCTTCTTCTAGTATTTGACGATATACGTTTTTCATTAGGTCCTGTTCCCTAAAGCAAGTGGGAAGATGGCTATATGAATAGGCGGATGCGAAGGATTGAATGCAAAAAAATAAAAATAAAAGGTGCCTTTTTTCATCTAAGACATATATATATATTTTAAAATTTATTAAAACAATGTTTCATACATAAATAACTCTTTTTAAAAGTTAAGCTTCAATTTTGGTAGAAAATATTAGAAGGAAAAAAGTTTTATGTTTCATAAATACATATAGAATATATGAAATTTAAATTTAATAATATTAGATGTAGCAACATAATTATTAAGGTAGGAGATGATAAATTATCTTTAATTGAGAGTTTGCATTTATTTTTATTTTTGAAAATGATGAAGGTATTAATAAATATGGTTTATATAAATACGAATATAATAGTTGAAATGAAGGAGAATTTTATATTCTTTGTGATTATAAGGCGTTTGGGCAATTTTACAAAATAATAATTAGATCTATTATGTTATATGATGTTGAACGTTATGCTATGAAATGAACACAAGTGACAGATGAGGTTGTCAAAGTGGATGTGTGAATATGCAAGGATGTATAAGATAAAAAAATGAGAATATTAGAGAAAAAGTTTAACTTATATCTATGGTCTATGGAGGGAAAACTTTGAGTGATGCATTTAACATGGTGTGGGAACATATTTAGGTGTTCAATAAATGTCCTAATTAAGTGATACGAGACTGACAAATATGTAAATTAATAGAGAAAGAAAGACCTCCTTGACTAGGAATATATATAGTAGAGGATCCAACGACATATAAAAATCTATATTTCAATTGAATAAAAGCTCGATGGTTATTATTTGCAAACATCTACTTGAATTCCTAGAGTAGCCCTATTATTACCACTGATTTTCTTTACTTGCCTCAGTTTGCATGGTACTGATCTATATATACACAACTCTGATAACATCTAAAGAAACTCTTTAGAAAGAGGTCATTGCACTCAATTTGCGGGAGGATTTCTGATGGATTGGGCATGCTTTTTGACAGGTTAATTTTCAATATGATGTTAGTTTTTTTTAATGAGATCTTTGTGGCATAAAGTGAAAATTGCATCAACCTCTTGTACTCAAGATAGACTCTAGTGAAAAAAAGGAATACAATAACTTTTTTAAAAAATAATTTAGGGGTTTGAACTTCGCCTAATTAACCCTAAAGGTAGACAGATTTTCCCTTAGTTCACCTATCAGATAAATCTATATATGGAGCACACCTTTTAGATACTCAAAAGTTGACCTCTATAATTTAAACTCTGATAGGCTTATTATTTCACTGAGTGTTTGTTACGGCGCACCACCCCTATGCAAGATAAATTAACTGCTGATGTTGTTCTTTGATGTGTGAATGTTTCACCTAGTTGTCTGCCATGGAGAAGTAGAACAAATCAGGGTTCAACTTCATATGTAGTTCTTTTTTAAATGTTCGATCAACATACAGTTTGGCTGTAATTCTGTTTCTCTGATTCATGTACTCAACATCGAATTTCAGCAAATGGTGTTGGAGTTGCTCTTACCATGAACCTATTATTTTGACAAAAGTTAACAGTTGTAGGATACTAATGGTGGAGATAATAACTTTTCATTTCTTCTTATTTGTTATATGTAATGCTTTGATACCCCAAGTAATGTCCTCTCTCCGACTCATCGAGCTCATTCCACATTGCTTGTCTCCACATCAGCAGACTTATCAGTAAACCCGACACATGTGTCATCCACCTAGGTCAGCTTCCAAGCGCCACACTTAGTCCACCTCATGATTTTGTTTAAGTAATTTGATTAATCCTCTACCTCGAAGGATCGAGCTTGTAAACAAAACTGATCAATTTGTATATATTGCATCCTTAATACTCTTTCATCTGAGGATTAATATACTTAATTGATGGACCAAATCTAACATATGGACCAAATCTAACATATGAAATAAAGCTAATACTTTCTGCGAACGAAAGATTCGAAATTGAGATCTCCTGATCTCTCTTTCTCTTTTGACACAATAAGATTCAGACCCAACGTCATGAGCTTTGATTCATGTTAAGTTGATTGAATAACAATTCAGTTCAAAATCTTTAGCTGTTAGTAAAGGGATGAATTTACATTAAAAAAAAGACAGTCCAATGCACGAAACTCCCGTCAGTGCAGGATCCCGAGGAAGGATCGGACCACATTCGATCTATTGTACATAGTCTTACATTTCATTTTGCAAGTAGTTGTTTCTACAACTTGAACCCATGACCTCAATGTCATATGGGGACAATTTTACCATTACGCCAAGGCTCCCCTTCAAAGGGATGAATCTAGTCGATAATCCTTTTTGTTTACAAGAGATCAAAATCCTCAAAGAAAAGAAAAAGTTATAATTTAGACTTCTTTCATATTTTATCCATATGACAAAAACACTGAAGAGCCTATTGAGGCAGTAGCTAACAAGAACAGATAGTATGGAAGCGAGGTCTATGTCATTAAGGTAAGTTCAACCAAAACGATATAAAACCTCAATCTGAAATGGGTAGTCTTAGTTCAAAGATAACATCTTTCCTGATAATCTTCTTGTGTATGTGGAGCAATTTCCAAATACAAATCAGAATCTGTATGGTCTAGGTCTTACTTGCTTAGAGGGTGATTCAACATCTGCGATTTTAACAGCAATGAACCTGCCATCAAGAAACTGGAGGAGAAAGGATCAAAATTAGTTTTAAAAATTAGTATTTCGGAGAGACCACAGTCAAGTTCTAAAAAAGATAACTACTTTCCCATCCATCTCGTTCACAGCCAGTAGGGCTTCTTGTTCGTGAGCAAACCAAATATATGCAAGTCCTAGAGACTGTTTTGAGGTTTTGCTTGTTATTATCTTTACTGCAAAAGCAATGAAATGGTTAGATGGCTTTCCAAATTAGTACCTCTCAAACTTCAAACAAAAGTTGATGCCGGTTATACCTTTGCTAATCTCACCAAAGGATGAAAATGTCTTTGCCAAAAACCCCTCGGATGTGGAACGAGATAGTCCTGCATTATCATAGTGAAAATGTTGTTAAAATGACAAAATAATGGGCAAGTTGTCAAAGTAAACAGTCATTTGAGTGAGAGGAAGGACTGGAAAAGATTGAGGAAGAAACCTACAAGGGAACCATATTATGGTAGAATATCAACATAGTATTTTCATGCCCCAGTTAGGTGATATGCCACCATGACAAATACGACATTAATCAAGGAAGAGGAAGACCAATCACTCGGTTAACAATAATAAAATAAAATAAATCATTTAAATATAGATGAAAATATAATAGGAGATCAAACCCAATAGTGCAGGATCCATATAGCCGACATCACTTAGTGGGATAAAGGCTCGGTTGTTGTTGTAACAACTACTGATAATTTTGTATAAAATACATGCAAATACTATCAACTCTGCAAGCCCCTGAGTATAGTAGCAATTTCTCATTTAAGCTTATAGTTATTAACAAACAAGTTACCATGTGACTATGTGAGATAAAATTGGAATGTCAAAATTTGCTTGGCTTAAGGTTTGACATCTCTAATACAACTTAAGGTCCAATTCATAATCCAAAATTATCCCTTATCGATAGAATGTGAGATTAATGGTGGCTACATCATCACAAATGTAGCCCATTCCAACATCTAACAATGCCTGAATTTAGGTTCATTCTACCACCAATTGTCACAAACAGCTTGAATAAAAGAACACATTTAAATGATCAAGTCCAACTGTTACCTAAAAATGATCAAGCTTAAAATAATAGCAGTTCACTCATCTATGCTTAACATCAAAAGGGCATCCCATTTTAAAGGAATCACCATTATTTTTTATTTTATCATCAAAAGGGCATCCCGGATGTCCCTATTTATGTAAACTACCTAAAATATCTCTTTCAACCTTCTTAGACCGGTGTATTCTCATCCACTTGCGCAAATAAAACTGCATCCATCGTCCGATTTACGACCTGCCTAATCAAAGAAAAGATGCCCTAATATCATTGCAACCCATTGATTTCCACCAAAGCAGCAAGCATCGCTTCATCTCTGTCGCCACTAGACTTCTCTCCTTTTTTCTCTCATCTACACTGTCGTTCTTCTTCAGGTGGTATTTCTATTTTTGTTTATTCTCCATTTTCATGTATATATTTGAAGATCTTGTTCATTAAGAAACTCTTTTCTATTCTATAAATCTTGATAAAACTCTCAAAATAAATATATCTCAAATCCAAAGGGTCATGTAAATTCATAGATGGAAGTGTTTATTTTTGAATTTAGAGAAGTTTAGGGTAGAAGTTCTGAACAACACATGACCCTAAATTGCTCTAAATTGAAAAAAGAAAGTCACATATCGACTCCAAAAGGTCCAGTGAACTCATAAGTGTGATGAATTTATAGTAGTTTAGGATCATCTAACAATTTTAAGCATAGCGACTACATGAACCTCAGATGTCAATGTAAAAGGATGCATATATTGACTCCAAAGTGTTCAAGAAACACATACGAACTCTTGTTTGTAAATTTAGAGCTGTTTAGGACTATGTAATAGTTTTGAATAAATCTTCTACACGTAGCTAAATTGCTCTAAATTGAAAAAAAAAAAAAGTCCGATAACTACTTCAGATGGTCCAAGGAAACATAAGAGTGTGTTTCTCAATAATCTTTTTTTCCCCCTTCAAAATTGTTACATGACCCTCAACTGCTCTAAAATGAAAAATAAAGGCATATATTGACTCCTACATATGAGTATTTGTTTCTAATTATAATAGCTTCGAGCTAGATAGCAATATTATTAAACATTTCCACAAGGTCCTAACCTACTTTAAAATGAAATATATTGACTTCAAAGGGTACAATTAATGCACAGGAGTGTTTGTTTGTGAATATAGAAGTTTAGGTCAATGTAGCAGTTTTTTGAACAAACTGCTATACATGGCCTTAAGCTACTTTAAATTATAAAAAGAAGTCCTCTATCAACTCTAGAGGCTCTAGCGAACTGATAGGAGTTTAGGGTCGGTTAAAAGTTTTAAGGCAACTACATTTCCTAATCTGTGCAAGTTTCAAGTATATGATCCTTTTATTATTACATATATTATAAAAATTTAATAACAAATTTTTATTTCTGCAGTGCAAGATGACTTTAAGTTCTTCACAGACAACATATTCCCACGAGGGCTCTATAAGAATTGCATCATGTGATTATATAAACAAATTTCAATGAATTGTGGAATGGTTTTGTGTTTGACAGTAGGGATTGTCCTAGTCAATCTCACAAGGCTAGACATTGCACTATTGTCATGACTACTATTTATTTGACTTTCACATTTATTGTTTCACCTGTATACTATGAAAACTTGATTGTGATTTGCGCCACTACCAAAACTACCATTTACTTGAGAGAAGCCTATTCAAGTGCAATTTCTTTGTCATGTTTGATGCTAGAACTACCATTTCCTTTGGCAATTCCATCTTCTAAGAGTTCACACCTCCAAGACTTCGTTCCATTAATAGTTCACACCTACAAGACTTCAACCCTCCAATACCTCTTGAACTTTCACTTTATATATCTCTAAGACTTCTGTCTACCAAGAGTTCACTTCTATGGGGCTTCCATCTGTAGGAGTTCATTTAACCAAGGCTTTCATCTACTAAGAGTTCATTTCTCCAAAACTTCCATTGCCAAAACCAAAACATTTTAGACTTCCATCTGTAGGAGTTCATTTCACCAAGGCTATCATCTACTAGGAGTTCATTTCTCGAAAACTTCCATTGCCAAAACCTAAACATTTTGGACTTCCATCTGTAGGAGTTCATTTCACCAAGGCTTTCATCTACTAGGAATTTATTTCTCCAAAACTTCCATTGCCAAAACCTAAACATTTTCGACTTCCACCTGTCACAAGTTCACATCTCCGGAACTTCTATTTGTTGAGAGTTCACTCCTATGGGACGCTCATCAACTCACTTCTCCAGAACTTCCATATGTCAAAAGTTCACTTCTCCGAAATTTCTTACCAGCCAAATTGGCAAAAACTGCACTTGCAATTACAATCAAAATCCTGCATCTGTACACTTGACATAAATCAGAATAACAATTTTATCTAACAAAAAATAACAATTTTTCTAACTTGAATATGGTTTTGTCAACCAGATCAAAATCAACCCAACTCAAGTATGTAGCCACCTCTTAAGTCAAACTTCCTAGAGATTGACTACACTGACATCAACTATATAAGCCCCACCTTATTTAAGATTCATTACATGAGTTTTATTCCTTTATTGAACTCTATAGAAGACTAAATAACTAATAATATTCAAATCAACTAAATCACTTAATCATATTAATTACAAATTTCTTTAGTCTTCCTTTACCTCTCAGACTCTTAACTCTAATTCATTCACTTCATCAAATTCATGAATCTCTTTTAAACATGTTTTCTCTCGTATTATTTATTGGTACCTTAAGGTAATTTATCCTAAATAGTAATGTTCTTTTACCCTTTCTAGTAATCCCACACTATTATGCCCAACACAACTTACATGGGTGTAAGAAGAGATTAAATTTAATAAATTCATAACTTAAAAAATTGAAAGGAACTCCTTCCCTATTAAGGAGAGAAAAGAAGTGAGGGAGGAGAGGAGATTAAAAGGGGAAAAAATAGAGAAGACAAAAAGGAAGCATTTTTCTTGCATGGTGTTATTTTCCTCCATCTAGAATCCTTGGTGCATTTTCATTAGAAGAGAATATCCAAGACATTGTTTTATCTCTATCATTTTAGTTTGGTTAGTTTACAAATATCAGTAACCTCGTAGAAAGTTATAATTTTTCTCTCACATAGTAAACTCCTCTCTTTCGCCTCGGAATTTTTCATCCTTTCATGTAGAACGGTTTTCTATGTAATTCCTGATGTATCATAGCGTTCCCATCCAAATAGTTCAACTTTTTTTTTTTTGTTACATATGAGACAATATGTCGAACACGATGAGTGCAACTTTGCGGTTGTTTTTGAATCCACAGTCGGCATAACGAAACATGTGATATTCGAGACAACAACTAGAGAGAAACAGACCTTTGATGAAAATCCTAGACGAAGGCGATGGAGCTTCTTGGGAAATCGCCAAATCAGAGGCGGAGCATCCGCAAATTGGTAGGGCGGGTCTATTGCGGCTGTTTCCATGAGGCTGAAGCGAAGTGGACAGCGAGCGCAACGACCGAGGGCGCAGGAATCGCGTTGGCTGGGGAGCCTGCGAAGAATTGCAAGAGGTGCGCGATTGCAGAAGCAAGGAGGAGAAGGATGGCGTGAGCAGAGGCCGATGGAGAAGAGACATGGCGAAATTCTTCTCCGTCGTTAATAATGCAAAATTTAAAAACTCCAGAAATGTATTAGAGGAACGCCGTTTACTTTGTCCCCCTGTTTACTCGAGCATAAAGTGAAAAATGTGTACGAGGTCCAGTACCATCGACCCCTGTGCGAAGGTTTCAAAAAAGAAGAAACTTGATTCAACAAGATGCTCAAGATAATATCCTAATTGAAAAAGCTTCTCCCTTATATACTAAGCTAATCTTCTCCCTTATATACTAAGCTAATCGTATAAGGACTATCCATAATCCATATAAAATTTATACATCATTAATAATTTATTAATATTAATGAACTGGGTTAACATATCTATATTGAATCTATATTCAATAATCTAAACCTCCTTCAAGCTATAAGTATTATATCACTTAATTGAGGTTTAGCTCCTTAATGACAATTAATTGTGTGTTAATTAAGTCTAAGTCTACCTTATGGAGATTATGTCCACCCATATAGACTTAATCATGTACCCATATGGACTTAATCCTTCAATCTCCCACTCGGACTATACTTGATCCTTCATACACTACACAACCCCTTAATTGAACTCAACATGTCAAAACTTTATGGGTTAAATACTTTTTTAAATAATCTGATCTATTAAATCAATTAGTACAGGCTAAAAAAAGCATAGCTACTGTGAATGTAACAAGATCCAACAGTAATCACAGTGCTATTATCATTAACGACATAAATCAAATGTTGATGTGTAGTACGAGAATAATACGAAATGTGATCTATAAATTTCCATTTTCAATAAGTCCTCCTTAGGATCCAAACGGGGTCTAAATTATATCTACCAAAATTTTATGCTAAACCGCAGTAGTAAATCATGATTCATTCTTATGACTCATATTTATAAAATCATATGCAAAATCATAATAATAAATAGAGTCTCACATCATATTTACAAAATTATATACAAAAACGTAATAGTAAATCATGATGTCCATATATTCAGAGAGTCAAGATCATGTATATATGTAAAACTTTAGTACATCCAATAAGCCAAAAATATATGTGTTCATTAATATAGAGCATCACACAAAATATATATTCTTACATAATGAGTATTTCATCAAAAGGAAGAACCTCTATACTCAGCACATGCTAATAAAACACATTAGGTGACAAGCCCTTAGTGAGCGGATCCGCTAACATAAAATTTGTCCTTATATGCTCTATCATAATTTTGACCACTCTGAACTCTCTCTTTAACCGATATAAACTTTATGTTGATGTGATTAGACTTCGATGAACTACGATTATTTTTGGAATACAATTCTGCAGCTCTATTTTCACAGTTGATCCTCAATGACCTGTCAATGCCCCAATGATCTATAACCCTATGATAAAGTTCTGCATCCATATCTCATTATTGGAAGCTTCGTAGCAAGCTATAAACTCCGGCTCCATAGTGGAAGTGACTATTAGCGTCTGTTTGACGCTTTTCCATGATATAACTCCTCCTGCCAACATGAAGACATAAAGACATAACCTGAGACGGACCTCCTGCTATCTCGGCATTCAACAAAATGAACATCTAATGATCTCCAGATAACCTAATTTTCGATATGCGAGCATATAATCCTTCGTTCTTTATAAATACCGCATAACCCTTTTTACCACTTTCTAATGCTCTAGTTTAGGGTTAATCAAATATCTATCAAACATTCCCACAATGTACGCAAGATCTGAACGCATACATACCTAGGCATACATTAAAATCCCTACTGCCGATGCATAGGGGAATTGTTGCATTTTCTTAATCCCAAGTTCATGACATGGACATTGTTGTAAGCTAAGTCTATCACCCTTTGACATAGAAGTGTCTCCAGGATAACAATTCTGCATGTCATACCGAATAAGCACATTTTCTATATAGGTCTTTTGTGATAGTCCAAGTGTGCACTTTGAACTATCACAAATAATCTGTATGTCTAAGACAAATGATGCATCACCAAGATCCTTCATTTTAAATTCACCGGATAGAAATGACTTAGTTTTTAACCACAGATCCTTATCATTGTTTGCCAACAATATGCCATCCACATAGAGAACAAGTACAATAAATTTACTTCTATTGAACTTGATATACAAACACTTATCAATTAGATTCTCCATGAAACCGTATTAAGAAACCACTTGATCAAACTTCCGGTATCATTGACGAGATGCATACTTTAAGCTATAAATGGACTTACTTAGTTTACATACTAGGTGCTTTGAATCTTCTAATTCAAAGGTCTCTAGTTGCACTATTTATATAATTTTCTCAATATTTTCATTGAGAAACACAATTTTAACGTTTATTTGGTATAACTCTAGGTTATAATGAGCTATAAGTGTCATGATTACCCTAAGGAAGTCTTTCGTCGAAACAGGCTAAAAAGTCTCCTTGTAATCAATATCCTCCTTCTGAGTGAATTCCTTAGCGACTAGGCATGCCTTATAATTTTGGACATTGCCATGTGAATCTTATTTGGTTTTAAATATCCATTTACAACCAACAGGTTTCACACTTTCAGACAATTCTATAAGTTCTCAAACGCCATTGTCTGCCATAGACTTTACCTTTTCCCTTATGACATTGATCCATTTTTCCGAATGAGGGCATTGTTTGACTTCTTAGAAGGATGTGAGATCATCTTTCAATCTTATGTCAAACTTATGCTCTTGGAGAAATACATAATCACGAGATATCATGGATCTCCTTTCTCTAATGAATCTCCTTAGTGGGACTTGATCACGAGGTGGTTAGGAGTCATTCTTAACTGTAGGAAGGAATACCTCTATTTGAGATTACGTACCTTCTAAATGAATTGGAGGTGACATGGAAATATCATGGTCAACTACCCCTTCTGGTTGTGCAGCTTCAATTGTATATAGAATGGTAACCATTTCACTATCAGTTGCATTAGTAGTTACCATATTAAGATCATCAATGTTCTCCTCAAACGATATTTCTCTATCTTCATTGCTCCCACAATTCTCAATCAATTGAGACATTGTCTGTCTCAAAAAAGGATCTGTTGGTGCAGTTAGCACTAATGATCAAACTAAGATTTTGATACAATAATAATAATAACCAAGCCTTATCCCACTAGGTGGGGTTGACTATATGGATCCTTTTTACGCCATTGAGCTCTATCTCTTACTATATCATCATCTATACTTAAATAAATTTTATCATATTTTATTATTACTAATCAAGTCTTTTTTGGTCTTTCTCTTCCTCATTTGATATGCGTATTTATCATAGTTTTACATCACCTAACTGGATTATTTATTGATTATCTAAGTACTTAATCATAAATGTGTGTCTCAGAGTTTTCTCTCAATATATGCAACTTTGACTTTTTCTTTAATGTTCTCATTTCTTATTTTGTCCATTCTAGTATGTCCACATATCCACCTTAACATCTTCATCTTTTGCTCATGCGCTCGAGTCATAGCCCAATATTCAGTTCTATATAATATAGCAAGTCTAACTGCAATTTTGTAGAAATTTTTTTTTTAAGTTTTAAATGCATTTTATGATCACAAAAAACACCAAACGCTCTCCTCTATTTCAACTATTCTTGCTTGTGTTCTATGTAGGACATCTCTTTCAATCCCTCTATTATTTTACAAAAATGATCCTAAATATTTAAAGCTCTTAGTTCCAGATAATTCATCATCTTTTATCTTAACAATTATTTCATTACATCTAATATTGCTAAACTTAAATTTCATATATTCTGTCTTTATTCTACCAAGCCTAAAACATTCTCTTCTAGTGTTTTCGGCCAAGATTCTAATTTAGCATTTACTCTTTCACGTGTTTCATCTACCAAAATAATATCATCTACATACAATATGCACCACGGTACTGTGTTTTGAACGTGTACAATGAGTTCATCCATAATTAGTGTTAAAAAATAGGGACTTAGAGTTAATCCTTGATGTAACCCTATCTTTATTGAAAATGCTTTAGTTATTTCACCTAAGGTCTTTACTCTGGTCGTTACATTCGCGTACATATTCTTAATTAGTTCAATATATGTTATACTAATATCTCTCTTTTCTAGAATTATGTAACGCCCGCCCTTATCTGCT
>JBAMIE010178694.1:0-13607 GCA_037177295.1 Kaempferia parviflora | reverse complement strand
ATTCAAAAGTGTGTTTAATCGCTGTCATGTTTTGATGGTAAAAAAGGTGATAATACTCGTCTCTCCTAGTCTGTCTTCATATTATATAGAGAGGTAAATAACAGATCACTATAATTAACCCGAGTAGTGACGTATGGGAAAGGGCAATAACCTGCATATTACTGGCCAGAATTGCTGTCTTTAACTTTTAGTTGCGACAACAGAGAAAGGTACGTTATCAGAAATGCCCGGAAACATCAACATCGTGATACTTGAGGAATCTACGACAAGGAATTGTCATAGTGGAATCTCAAGTTCTATTGGGCAAATGATCAGATAAGATTACGTTTTCCTAAATCATCTAAATAAGATCTCAATTTCCTACAAAATCCTAAAGAAAATGTAAAATATTTAGATTGTCTCGACACATTTGCAAATTCTAATATAGAAATAAAAATCCTTATATTAAACCAAAACTAGTACCACTAAAAAAAATTCAATTTTAAAGTAATTTTAAATTTTTAAAAATATTTTGATGATCTTCTTAGACCCTAGGTCAAAACTCAGGTTAGATTTGAATTCTAAACTCCCAAGATTTGAATTCTAAACTCCCAAATAGCACTTATAGATTTTGCATAGCTAATAAGAACTGTTTAATCCATCTAAGTATTTCATAAAAAGAAAATAACATTGGTGAAATGGAGATCATCTTTATCTGGGTAACTCATCATATATAGGAAGGTCCATCTCGATGCCTGGGAATTTTTGATGTCTGAGCCCTGAGCCCTGAGCCCTGAGCCCATCCACGTTTATAAGCAAATTAGTTCAAAGCTATTCCCCTAGATAGTTACTCCCTCAGTAACTTGATAGCCAATAGCCTAATTCATTGTTGCAACTAGCAAGTACAGCGATCTAAGCAAGATAAAATCAGGATTAAAAAATGCATCTTGACAACGAAAGAAAAAGAAAAATATAAATATAAAGATTCAAAATTTATCACATAGAGATCGAAAGGCATTTTAAAGGACAGAAAAATGCAAATTGACAACGTAACATATTAAAGTTGTGTCTGTTTGACATCATTGTCGGTGCCATTAGGAAGCAACGTGGGATGGATCAGAGCGGGGATTGTTGGTTTGTCGTTGGTCTTGGTCGTTGATGACAGTGAGACAACGTCGCTATTTGTCTCTACGCACTTGAGAATGCGCCTCCCAACAGAGTTTGATTCTGACTCAAGCAACGACCAACTCTACTGGCACATCTACTGGGTGCATGATGGTCGTCCGAGACTTACTATAAGGAATCTTATGGAGCCATTCATGACTGTGGTGGCAGCATTTGGTTGGTTATATATTGTTGATACATTGATACTTCAATTCGTCGAATTCAATAGTGTTTGATAAAGATTTAAGCTAGCTAGATCTATAATCTATTATATATTTTTCATAAGTACTGTAAAGATTGTTACTCGTGACTCAGAGAGGTTAGCAATATTAATTCTTCACTCAGTGGCAAAGTGATCGGTTGGAAGGGTCCACCATACCTTCCCAATTCAAGTCAATATGGACACCATGTGAAACACTTGTTTCTCCACCGCTAGCTCCTAATAGCTAGTGTAATTTGCGACCCACTATTTCCCTTAACCATGAACTCTCATAGTCCCATATGATCAATTAATGCAGATACAGTATATATATAACACCATTCAATCCTGCCAATTAATTATAATAATCAATAAACGAAATTGTGTGTAATTATATTCCTGCCAGTGCACTTGTTTGTGCTGATGCACTTGAATCCTGCTCCGGGTGGTCAAAGAAATCTTAGAAAACCCAAAACTTTTGCCTTTTAATGAATAAAATTGTGGCGGATAAGTCCTTGCCCAGATATATGTATGAATTATTTGATTAAAGAGTTCTAAATGCTCGAAGAATAAAGTTACTTTTTGTAAGACTGATGTAGAATATAAAGAGAAACGGTGACTGATCCACTTAGTCATTGGAGTCAGTCATTCTTGCTCAACAAATTAAATACAATTATATCTTATTTCAAACAAAATATTGATACAGAAATCCAGGAACAGTCAAGGGATCAAAGTTGGGCAATATTTGAAGATGTAGAATGATAGCTACGTTAGTGACACCTTTTTGCCACATGAGAAACACTAGCTAAGGGGAATATATATTACGGTCATCTTTATTCCTTCACTTTGTGAATAATTTCACAGAAATCATAAGTTAATTTCCAGTTCATTGATCTGGCAACATTTCTAAGGGGAAAATAATCCATATCACATTATTGGCTGGCTAACGAGTACAAGAGCTAGCACAGTCGATGTCTAGTTGTAAGAATGTTTTCATTCATTCTAGCTTTAGGCTTTAGCCTTCAGCTCCGACGTCCATGTCCTTGAGCTTCCACCGCTGTGCCTTTTCTCGCGTGATGGAAAAGCGCATGAGAACAGTAGGAAAAAGAAGAAGGCTTGAACTTTTTTGTCCCCTGCCATGTCTACTTCCATACAGACATGAGAAAGGACAGCCAAAGATAAAACAAGAACGTCGATGAGATGGGTACCTACGGCTGCATTTGATTCAGCTGCAGTAATAATTCAGTTGAAGGACTGGTAAGTTGGGAGCTGTAATAAGAGTGGAAATTTTGCTACTAATTCTGATAGATTACAGCACATTTCAATCCACATTTATCCTATTTGGTAGTACAGAAGCCATGAAACCAAACTCTTCAGCATCCCAACTCTCTTTCCCGTCCAAACTCAACCTCAAGTTCCCACCTTTTGCCGCAGTTAGTAGACTCGGCTGCAAAACCTCTGTCACCCACTTCTCAAAGAAGCTCTCCGAGAACAAATGAGACGCCTGCATTAACTCCTCCGCGATTTCTGGATCGATGAAAAGTTGCCCTGTTCCATCATTGCCAGCAGTCTGCACTTCCGCAAATGCTCGATGGAGCTTCAAGAGGAGATTGACCTTCACCTCTTGGCGCTCACTATGACCTGCATCTAAAGTGAGCTGAACAGTGGATTTTAGAAACTCTTGTGGGAGATGGAGGCTGATGCATTCTGCTTCCTGTGTTAGATCACTTGGAACATTTTCCTCCTCGGTGTTGCTGTTCACTACGAAATTGAGATCGAAACTGTGGTCTTCTTTTCTTGGCTTCTTTGCTAAGCTCTCAAGATCACTCTCTGACTTCCTTTTGGTGTAGCAGGATGATGCACAAAGTTTGATCGTCACTACCTTGTTGATGCCACTGGCATCCTTCAATTTTGAACACTTGGAAGTGGTCAGTATAAATACGGCATCAGCCAAGCTCACTTCTTCACCTGTGTTGCCCTTAAAAGATCCAAAATTTATGGCATCCGTGAATGATTTAATGAAGTCAGCTTTCATTTGACAGAAATCCTCCATCAAGACCACACGTTTCTGGTCCTTTCTTAAGGCATCCAAGAGAGTTGCACAGCATGAGTCATTTTGTTTAATCTGGATTATCTTATCCGTAGATCCAAAGAAGGACTTGGCAATGACTGAAGCTAGCCTTCTCTTGGCAACAAAATCAGTACCTTTTATCAGGAGCATCATAGACTTCTTATCACCACTAACACACTCATGCAGTGCTTCCATTATCAAAGGAATGCTCTTTGATTGCCAATGAATTTCCACTTGCAATTGGCGTTGTAGAACTGTCGGGTCTGCCATCAATAGTTTTGTCTGGTTTTTTGATGTTGCCGAATCTGAGAAGGAGGGATTGGATAATGCAAGAGTTGTCTTAACCTGGTGATCTGTTGAAATTTTAAGGGAACTGAAGCTTCCCTCAGATGAGTTCCCTGTCTTGTTTTTCTTATCAACTATCGAGAATCCAGGATAAAATTTTTGAATGGGTGCAGAAAAAGATAATGAATGCTGTTCGATGAAGGTTTTGCTGTTTTGGTTGGAGAAGAAGTTGTCAGGCCACCATGAATTGGACTTGGACAAAGACCCAGTGTAATTCGTGCTGATGAGACTCTGATTGAAGAATGGAGAGTAGTGATTTTGATGAAGGTTTCGGCATATCTCGGTCCACTTCCTCTTCAATTCTGGCAAAGCTTTCTGAGAGAAGCGAGATACGTACTATTAATACAAGAAAAAGGATGCATCCAGTTTTAGCTAATTTACCTTATGATCGATCTCAGAGGTTGCTTGGAGCCAGCGTGGGGTTGTTTCTGACTTGAAAATTAATGCTTCTTTTTCGTAGTTAAATGTGCAGTCGTCGCAACATAGGAGCATCTCATTTTCCTTTGAACTAAATATCTTTGATTGAAGCAGTTGAGATGGGGACGACTCGTCAAATTTTAACACCCTTGAATTTAGGCAACTGCGAAGAAAGCTCAAATTTTGTCAAATATTAGAAGAAAGCTCAAAAGAGAATAATCAGAACCACCTCCATTATTCACAAAGAAGCATGCAAGTGTTCTTTTTGATTAATGAAAATGATGTGTTTTGGCTCGGCTGAGCAAAAGGAAAGACAAGGTTGGATTTTGTCTTCCATCAAAGAAAAACAAGGTGGTCCTGTTCCTATCTTTATATCATGGAAACATCTATCTCACAAACATGGCACAACAACAAGAACATCCACATGTATTCCTTTCCAAGGAACAAAAGATTGACACGGAGAGAGCAAAATCCATGCTGAAAGAGACTAAAACTTCAATCAATGATATATATCTCACCTGGAAACTTGGAGATCCAAGCCAAGCCAACCAGAGGGAACCACCACAGCTTGAAGGGCCCATAGAGTCGCAAGACATGGCTGCCTTATTTGGCACTTCCAGTACGTGCTGTAGCTTGCAGTAGCCAATAGCCATAACCTGTTGTCATTAATGCTGCTCTTGAACTCGGAGAAAATCCTACCCATCTCCGCAACCATATGCTCCACTGGGTCATAGTTGAAGCCACATCCATCTCTTGGTTCTTCCTCCACTATCCAACTCAAATCCCCTGCGTAGATTACGAGTCCAACTCTATCTGATGTTAAAGAATTGATGGTGCTTCTGAGATCAGACAGCTTCATGTCCACCTCACCCTTGTTCATCAGCCTAAGATTGGCAGAGAACTGAAGATTTATGAAACTGGCATTCCTGAGCTCATCAGGGACCTCATTTCTCTCAAGCCGCCCCTTCAGCTCAGTCACAAGGCCCTCCGTCATGGAGGCCGAGTCTCCCACCACCACAGTATGGGCGTTCCTTCCCTGTTTTCTTAGCATCGCTTCGATGACTGAGCTCAACTCCTCACTTACAGAGGCCTTGGAAGCAAGACCAAGGCCCGGGCACTGCCACATTTTTCTACCGATGTCGGCGACGTCCTTGCCGGAGTCCAACAGAAACGGAGAGGATTGGCTCAAACTAGAAGCTTCTTCCTCAAGCTTACTCTTGACGCTGCTGCTAGAGAAGCCAGCCTCCTTCATCACCCTGCTCACACTAGGGTCATCCAGGATGGAGAGCATGAGCTGCTCCATCTCCACCTTGATAGCCAGCAGAGGTTGCTGCTGCTGCAGCTCAATGCAGCCCCTCCTCTGGTTGGCCTGCGCCCTCTTGAGAACTGCAATGAGGGAATTTGAGAGGGAGGAAGGGGAAGGGTGGAGTGATCCAGAGGAGGGAGGGGCGGTGGTGGGGAGCCGGTTGAGAGCTACATTGAAGCAGAGCTCAAGAGCTCTGCACTGAAGAGGGTGAGTGGCAGGGTGGTGAGGTTGGGACTTAAGGCAAGCTCCCCTGAGAACGTCAGTGGACTCAGAGGAGGAGCTGATGAGGGTTGCAGCAACATGCAGGGGCGTGACCTGGGCATGACCTCTCCTCCTAGCCAGGTTGACGGAGTGCTTGAGGACCGAGGCAACCTCATCATTGAGAGCCTGCCGCACTATGCAAACTCCACTTCTCATACCTCACTCAACCTCCAATACTCCTCCTTCTCCTTCTCCTTCTCCTCCTCCTCTTTTTAGCAAACACCAACGACTGGTGCTGCTCAGTGGGTGTTTGAGTGGAGCTGCGTTGCGTGTTGAGATGGTGGAGAGGAGCTGCTTGCTGGGTTGTGAAAGAAGAAGGAGTACTTGTGATTGTAGGATAAGTGTGTTGGTGATTGCTACGCTTTGTGGGGATTGGAGAGAGTTGGTGATCAGGGCTTTATGCAGCAGGGGCTCTCTTTTTGCTTCCTATCACGTCCCTCTCTTTAGTGTGGCTTTTTCTGTTGTGGGTGTTGCAGGCAGTGTTGGGGGTGCTTTTCTACATCCACTTCAGCGATTTCTCGCTTTCTTTCTGCGCCTTCTTTTGGACTAATTCGCCTATTTTTGTGCTTGCATATGTTGGTGAAAGAATGTTGTCAAACATATATTCTTTGAAAATTTAATTTATTTATTTATTTATTTCAGCAAGGCCAAATGAGCATATTTAATGATTACACAATCTCCACTGCTCTATCCATGCACAAAGAATGCTCCTCGTTAGCATTTTAAGATACATAAAAAAAAAAAAAAAACCGATAAACTCAGTTAGCCTCATTTTAAGATACAAAATGTACCATAGTTGGGAATCGAACCGTGGGTGCCTAAGAAACAACTAAACGCTCTTACCGCTGCACCATAGCCCCCGGGGCGCATTTTAAGATACATAAGAATATGCACTTGGTGTTTAGAGATGTATCTTTGGTTTTATTAGTAGTCGGATGTGCAAATATTGTCGCATTAATATATCCATTTTCTACCTATAACTTTTTTATCAAAAGGTGCACCTCAGATTATATATTTATTAAAAGGCGTACACTACTTTTAAATTTACCAAAGGACACAGTAAAAATTATGAAATTTTATTTTTATCCCTCCCCCACAAAAGTCCCACCGTTGGGCCTGATATGAAAATATCAGGTCCAACGTGGGCATGATATATGAAAATATCAGGCACGTTGGGCCTGATATATGAAAATATCAGACCCAACAGTTGGAGTACTTTTATGGGGGATAAAAATAAAATTTCATAATTTTTACTATGTGTTTTGATAAATTTAAAAATAGTATATATCTTTTAATAAATACACAATCTAAAATGGTCTTTTGATAAAAAAAAACTGTTCTACCTAATTATTATCTTTTATTGTTTCAGAACCAATTAGTTACCTAAAGATTGGGCTTCATGCTGGCTTAGTTTTCAGGAGAGTGATGTGGCCCACTACATCATGGATATTTAATAAAACATGAAGGATTAGAGGTATGAATAGTGCTGATGGAGTTTGGAGATACACCTGGCTCGTAGGTTATTAGCTTAGAAAACTCAAATTGAACACACGGACTAAGTTTAGCTTATCTATTCATAAATATTCAGTTAGTTTGTCGACTCTTTTCATTAGCTTATGTGAAAGACCAATTTAGTGGAATAATTTTAGGAGTGAGAATGATAGAGTTAGTGGGATAATGGTGGAAGTGGAAAGTAGGGTGTTAGTGGGATAATGGAAGGTGGAAGTAGTGGAGTTAGTAGAAGAGTAAATCTTCACCCCTACCACTATAAATAACCTTACACCTATCGGGAGGAAGGCTCGACCATAAAAGAAGATAGAACCCCGATAGATTCGTTTTGGGCAAGGAAGAAGAAGCCACCGCTGTAGCAACTTCTAAGGAACGTGCAAGTGGACTTATTTCGTAAATTTTAGATTTTTGAAAGTAATAGTTTGTATTCTCTGAAAATTAATCGTTCCACTTTTGAATATTTCTGACTAGCTACTCATTATTGATATTTTTGAAATTTTAGATACTAGATTGACATGAACTAAATTGTAAGAATGCGCATTCTGAACATGTTTGATTTCTGAAACATATCTAATCTCCGACCTCTCATTTAGGAGGGATAACTCTAGAGGGTTGATATCAGTTAAACCATGAGGAACATGATTCGATTTAAGTGTCCACGTGAAAATCTGTGAATTTACTTTGTTTTTTGTTATTTTGACTACTATTTTTCAAGAATTTCAGTATTTGCATTTTATCCTCTGCTTACTGGGTGACTTCAAGTCACTCTCTCCTTTACAAACCATTTCAGTTAGAGACGAAAGTTGCACCGAGAATGAGATCGAGGATAGAGAGCAAGTCGAGTTTTGGGGATGGTAACCAACTCCAATTACGGACAAGAGGACTAGAATTCTGCTGCAACTATGAGTTTTTTTAATTTAGTTAGAGTAATGTAATTTAATTCGTCGAATAGTGAAAACAATGTACTTTTATGTTCGGAATGTAAAGACAAACTTTAGGTGACAATTATTATACTACTGAGGCTGGTTGTTTCCAAACTTTAGGTTTGAAAGCAACGTCGATGTCAGTCCCTGACCAGTCCTTGGTCGCGGGGCGTGACAGCTTAAATAAAAGCACGAGCTTGATCCATGTTGAAGAAAAATCGAAGTTGTTTTTGAGCTAAACAAGAATTTTTTGATAGATGGGGTGAAATGGCTCACACAAATTTGAAATTGACATGGTGCTTTGATATCCCACATTTATCTGCATAAAATGTTTACATATGAACATGATAAAAGAGGATCGCTGACGGTGAAGGGAAAAAAATCACCAGAAGAAAAGGAAGTGAGACATGGCAGGAAGAATACCAAACAGATGGCTTTCGCGGCAATTGCGGTCCACAGCAGTAACTCACGGCTGTAAGTCCCTGGCGTTATTTGCCTGATTTATGTGTTGGGCATGAGCTCACAGCCACCGCAACCCAAATCACGGTCGAACCTTGCGCTCACAGCCACAACCAATGATGTCTCGATTCATATGACAAAAGATGAATCGCTCGCCCCCAGCATCCAATGATATCTCGATTCATGCCTGGCCTCACGATCGTAAGTTTCTCATTGATGATAAATGGAGGTTGGTTGTGAGGGTTTGTTGGGTAGTTACTATGAGGAGGATGAGGATGGAAATTTAATTCTACTCAATTTCAGTCAGATAAAAAAAAATAAGAAAAATTAAACCAGCTTTTTACGTTTGCAATTGGATAAATTCATTATATCAATCTACAGAGTTGAAAGTCGTTTGAGTTTAGCTTGGACATTCATCACATAGCAGAAATGCATGTGTGGTTAGTATTTTAGAAGTCGAACAAATTAGAACCTAGAATTGAAATTTTCACAATGTTTCTACATATACTCAAATCAGATAGTCTTAACAAATTATTGGACAATCTATCGGATATATTGAAAAATTTATTGAATTAAAATTAAAATCAGTCTTATCTATTAAGTTGATCTGAGTTGATAATCTTAGGTTGTCAAGTAGGGAAGGAAGAGTTGTTTGGGATGACTGAATTGGTTGAAAAACTAAGATACTTTGTTGCCCAAGTGCCGAGTCCGAGTGCAGACTCCTAACTGCCAAGTCAGAGTGCAGACTCCTAACTGCCGAGTCGGAGTGTAGACTCCTAACTGCTGAGCTAGAGTGCATACTCCCGACTCTGAGTATAAATTCTTGACCCCAGACTCCAGACTCCGAGTGTAGAGTCCGAGTATAGACTCCCGACTGTTGAGTTGGGATGCGAGTCATTGAGTCATCCAGTCGTAGAATTGCCTGATCGCTAACTGCAAAGTACTGGGGGTGTCGATGCCGAGTCGATTCTGAGTGGATAGTTGTGTTGGGAAGAAGCATCCCTGACTATTTCCGAGTCGATGCCAAGTCGGTCTCGAGTGGATCACTGAGTCGGGAAGAAGAGTCCCTGACTGTGCCCGAGTGGAAGTGGAGTTCTCCCGAGTGCAAGCCGAGTCGGGATGCAAGTTGCCCGAATCGCCAAGTCAGGAAATGAAGATGTTGAGACCTGCGATGAATGCAGTTTCCTTGAAATAGGTTTACCCCACTTTCGATTGTGCTTCAAGGTTCTCTCAGGTCATTTGTTTCCCAGGATACATTGGCAAACTGTGATTGCTATCAAGCACTGGTGGATCACGGCAAACTGAGAATGTACTTGATTACAATCACATGTAATTCTGCCGAATGGAAGATGCATGGAAAAGAAGAAAATGGGGGAATGAAGTGAATGAAGATTGCATATTTTTTTTCCAGCCTCTTCTGCTCTCGATAATGGTCTCCTTGTATAGGAGCAACATCACTCATCTGCATTGAACACCGAGTTAAGGTCATTCAATGGCGAAGGCTTTATGATAGTCGTCGGCATTAATGGTCTATCATTACTATCCAAGAGGTTACGAAATCACCATTAACCATAGTTAATGCTTCCATTATCCTCTTGAGCAGCAAGTAAAAAGAATCCATGTAGCAAAATATTGGTTGTTCCACTTAGGCAAATTTTGCCCCGGCTGGTCCAACATTCAGCGAACTAATGCATGAGAGAGCCTCTCCTCATGCATTTATTCACATCATACATGCTTGTGTAACAATATAACTAACAACTTTGCATTAAAACTTCCAACGTGGGACTAAAGTCTCATTCACAATGGAGCTTCTTTCCTCTTCTCTTCTTTTCTATTCACATGTATCCAACAATTCTCCACATCAATGGAAATAGGGTATGTGATAGTATTCAACAGTTGAGTCCAGTATATGACAGGTAGATTTTATTCTTTGAACTTTCCTTTGTGGGGATATGTTTACTTACTAGTTAGCAGTAGACCCGATTTCCTTGAATTGTTCTATTGTTTGTGTAAACATTGGCATATCTTACCTAGGACTCTTCCTGATACAACTCAGTTTTCATGAGTATGGTTCTTGACCATGAACACTCCTATTTCTGTGATAAGTTCTAAGAATTGTGCCTTAAATTCTTTTCGAAGTGGCCTGACTTCTTTCTCACATAGGCGATCTTTTAAGAGTATTTCCACATTACTCTATTGGATCATTAAAAGTTGTCTGCTTAAGCTCCATCCTTCATTGAACTATTGGGTCATTCCCCAATAATGCAAAACTTTGCCAGTGCAGTTAGATTGTCCCTTTGAACTTAGTTCTTGGGATCTCAATTTGCATAGAATGGGTTTCCTTTGCACTAACTTTTCTCATTGACATCAAACCCATCCCTTGAGATAAACTTGCAACTAACTCTCTGTTTAACCCTTTGGTTAACTGATCTTCTAGGTTATCCTTTGATTTCACATAGTCAATAGTGATAACTTCCGTTGAAAGTAGTTATCTAATGGTATTATGTCTATGAT
Organism: Kaempferia parviflora; assembly: GCA_037177295.1. Lineage (NCBI taxonomy): Eukaryota > Viridiplantae > Streptophyta > Magnoliopsida > Zingiberales > Zingiberaceae > Kaempferia > Kaempferia parviflora. Next base: position 2,460 of record JBAMIE010178694.1, on the reverse strand, counting down.
GTATATGTCTAAACTTACCATTATACAAATGACTCTATGCTCGTCCAATTGCTAATTGACTATAACAATGTATGCAAATTACCAATATCGATTTTGATCTTCTAAGAATATCTTCTAAGAATTGCCATAGTGATCATTTAGCTTCTTCATGGCATTTGTCAAGAGCTATAAACTCATATTCCATCGTGAATTTTGTTATTACAGTATACTTAGAAGATTTGTATGAAATGATTACACCTCCTAAAGTGAATACATATCTACTTGTAGACGTAGAGTCTTTTATGTTAGATATCCAACTCGCATCATTGTATCCTTTGATCATAGCAGGATATCTCGTATAATACAATCCATATTCATGAGTAAATCTCAAATACCTCAATACTGTTGTTATCCCTTTCTGGTGCTCAACACTAGCATTATTCATATATCTACTCAGTTTACTTACTGCCTAAGATAAATCTGGTCGTGTATAACTCATCAGATATATCAGACTTCCAATCACACGAGAGTACTCTATTTGAGAGGCGTTCGTAGTATCACCCTTTGGTGAATTTCTCAAGAATCTTGTCTATGTAGTGGGATTAGCTAAGAGCAAGTCCATCTGTTGTTCTAAGAATTTTGATTCTTAAATTACATCAGCTAGGCCCATATCTTTCATATCAAATCTTGAGTTCAACATATATTAAGTGGATTTGATTATCTTAAGTATGTCATATACATATAAATACAAGATGACATAGTCGTTCTATGTGGCTTTCATGTTAACACATTTATCACATTCATTGATTTTGAATCCATATTCCTTCATAGCATTATCAAATTTTTTATGCTACTGCTTTGGTACTTATTTTAAATCGTATAATGAATTCACCAATCTATAAATCATATTTTTCTGCCCTGGCAACAAAAACCCTTCAGGTTGCTCTAGGTAGATTTCCTCCTCTAAATTCTCATTTAGAAAGACTGTTTTTATATCCATCTGATGTATTTTCAAATTTCATAAAGCTGCAATAGCCAACAATACTCTAATGAAAGTTATTCTCGACACCGGAGACCTTCTTATTGTCAGTAACCTTTAATTATCAATCTGACTTTATACTTATTAATTATGCTATCTGATTTATTTTCTTCTTGAAGATTCACATATAACCTAGTGGTTTACTTCTTGGAGAAAGATCCACGAGTTTCTAAATGTGATTTACAAGACAGAGTCTATCTCAGATTCAATTGCCTCTTTCCAGTGAGGTCCATCAGAAGAGCTTACTGCTTCTGAGTAACTTTGAGGCTCACTTTCCAATATGAAAGTGATAAAACCTGTTCCCTAGAATTTTTCCACCTGAGCTCTTTTACTTTGTCTGAGCTCAACCTTAATTGGTCCATTATTTTCTTCTTTCTCTTTTGTTTCTAATGCCCGTTTTAAGGAATTTGCTTCATCTCGAATCTTATACGGAAACACATACTTGAAGAATGATGCATTTCTCAACCTATTATCGAGTTCTCGTGTATATCCGGTATTTATGACATACACTAAAACTCGATACACACTGTTGTTATGTGCATATATAATAAATATGCAATCAACTATTTTTAGTCCTATCTTAATCCTTTTCGGATCAGGCACCAAAACTTTGGCCAGATACCCTATATTCACAATATTTATAGGAAGGCTATCTTCCAATTTATAACTTATAAGGGCTCTTATCTATTTTCTTTTGGGGCATATTATTTAAAAAGTAATTAGCTGTTAATACAACTTCCCTCCACATGAACTCTGGCAGTCCAGAGCTCAATAAAAAAACATTCATCATCTACTTTAGAATGTAATTTTTTTGTTCAACAACTCTATTTTGCTAAGGAGTATAATGACCTATTGTTTCATCTCTAGTTTCATATTCAACACACAACTCAGCGAACGATGATATATATTCACCGCCTCAGTCACTTACAACCACCTTAATCTTTTTAGTAAGTAGATTTTCAACCTCATTCTTATGGAGAATAAAATTTTCTATATTTTCATCTTTACTTTTGAAAAGATACACATAACAATATTTTATGTTATTATCTACAAAAGTGATGAAGTATTTATTCCCACCATATGTTAATGTGCCTTTTAGATTGCACACATTGGTGTGAATTAGGCCGAGTGGTTCATTTCTTCTTTCAACATGTTGAAACGATGATCTTGTCATTTTCACTTCAACACAAATTTCACACTTATGTTTCAGGTCAAGAAGGAATGTAGGTATGTTTTGCATGTTAATTAATCTACATAATATTAGTGCAGATTGCATCAATAATTGAACCTAAGTTTTGATTATGGCAAAGGATTCAAAGTTAAGACTTATTGTTGGTTTAACAAGTTGAATGAAGTGTGCAGAAAAGTCCTAAGTATTCTTAGGTAGGTAAAAATCCCTAGGGGGAGGTAACCCTAGGTCCTAAGGGTGGTAACCGTAGGTG
>JBAMIE010178666.1:0-13618 GCA_037177295.1 Kaempferia parviflora | reverse complement strand
GTTAAAATAATTATTCAAATTTAGTTTGATTTTTGTTCTGAATTTGAATTTGTTCATTTAAGTATCATCGACCTCTTAATTTGAGCTTGTTTAATTGTTTAATTTTTTTTTTTAAATTATTTGATTTATTAGTGAGTTTGATATTACAATTATATTTATTTTATTTTGAGAGTTTCCTTGTTTATTTACAAATTTGATAAAGAATTCTTTTTATGAATATAATTCATAAATTTTGTTAATAGATATTATTCATGAACATTATTTATGAATAATTTATAATTTTTATTTATGAACATTAACGAACAGAAATTCTTAATAAATTGAACATTAAACTTCTCAGAAATCTTTGATTCATTTACCATCCTAATTATTGTGATGCTAGCGATGTAAGTGGGGTGGCATCCACACCACATTCATCTAGGAGGGTTGTCCACTTAGCGATTGATTCTCTTGACTATGAGGTTCTTTCGGACCCTTCTCTTGGGAACTCCGATTGTGAGACAAGAAAGCATCTCTCACTCTACGAAGGTCTCACTCTCCTCTAGCCTCCTCATTCAAAACGACCCAATAGCTTACCCCCTACAAGCTTTGATTCGAGGTTCTTTTTCTCTCCACTCAACTACCTTATTCCATCATTTTGCCCTTAGTAAGATGTACTATTCTTTACCATTCGAGCATGGAGGGGAGCATTGATATAACAGTAAAATTATTATTTTATAATCTAGAGGTCACGACTTCAAAACTCTGGTTCTCCCAAACCATGTATTAACCATTTGCCTTTGAGCATACTCTATAACTATAAGCTATAATGGAGAATAAGACAAAGAGTGGCGCATGATTAAGGGAATGTTAATGAGTTGATAAGGGCGGGAATAATTAAAACGAATAATGAATATTTAGTCTATTACTTTTTGACCACTTTTAATAATTGTGCTACATTTTAAAAAAACTCTAAATATTATGTTATATTTACATATGTTATTCCAATTTCAAAGTATTGAGTGCCTTTTGGCAAAGAAGTAAACTAAGGGGTGCAAAACAGAATTTTTCTCTTTTACTTCTATTAATTGAAGCGATCGGACTCAGTTCGTTTCCCGGCTTCTTCCTTCCCTCTTCCGTTCCTTCGCTCGCCGGCCGGAGAGATTGAGAGCTTGGTTAGATCGGAAGACCGCCGGAGATGGCGCCCAACAGCGTGCTGCTTCCCGTGTCGCAACCTCCGCCTCCGCCGCCGCCGCGGGCCGTGGACGAAAGCGCCGCCCCCATTTTCCGGGAATCTTCCATGAGCCGGCGAGGTGCCTTCGTGGCACTCTCCTACATGTCCTGCGCAGGTCCTTGTTTCTTGCATCAACTCTTACTCCCTTTTCCTCTCCTCGAATGTTTCCTCCATGATTTCTTCTTCCTCTTGATATATGCGAAGAAGGCTTTCAGTACTGAGGCCTCATTCCTTCTTTAATGCATTGGCTTTTGTTTCTCCTTGTTAGTTTTAACTATGCAGCGAAACTTGAAATCGAACCCTTTTGACTACCTTCCACTGCTTGTAACATGTACCAGCGTGCTCAGATTTTAAGCTCGTTTTCAGATGTTCTTTTTGCCAATGTGGTTGTTTTAAGCTCGTTTTCAAGAGTCTTGAGTGGAAGGAAAGTCCGGTAACACTATTAGACTTGGGAGCAATGGTTTATTTCATTATGGGAACATGTTCAATCACAATTTCACTGTTTACTTCTGATGAAAGTATTGTGAAGATTTGATATTATTCTGTTTTCTGGTTGTGGCATTTATGACACATAAGCTTGATTTGTTTGAGATTAGTGGTTAAACTTTGCTAGGCACACCATCTGGAGTAGATAGATATAAATGGCCAACTTTAATAATGGCACAAGCAGAGTAGAGATGAACTCAACTTAGCATATCATGCAGTGAAGTTCTTGTCAAAACACATCAGGAAGACCTTTCAGTACTTGGAACCACGGACTTGTTGTTCCAGGTATAGTGCTATCCTTGGAGATGAGTTGAATGAGATGCAACCAATGGAATAGTTCTCTTTCTATGAGCCCCTCCTGATTTAGAAGCAGTTTTTCTCACTCATTAAGTATGTTTTATTTGTTAAGTGAGATAGGAACAATGTTGCATTCTATGTAGAAACGAGTTTTACAATATGCAAGGTAAGACCAACCATACATCCAAGGGCGTAGCCAAGGCTGGGCTACACTGGGCTTCAGCCCAGTGCAGCCCAGCAAATTTCCATATAGTCCTCATACCTAGTAAATATTATTTCAAGGCTGCACTAGGTTCCAGTCCAGTGTAGCACAGCCAATTTTCATATAGCAACCACCCCCAACAATATTATTTTAGTTCAATATTGAAATATGTCCTGCGTTAACACTGAGTGATGAAGCAACAAAACTAAATTTAGTCCAAGATGAGTGATGAAACTATTGAATGAAAATTTAGCCCAGGGTGAGTGATGATCCTAGCTACGCCATTGCATACATCTCAGCTATTTGGATTTGGCTACAAATTTTATCCAGCCATTGGTAAATCAGCAAAGAAAAAAACATAGCTCCAATTTAGCATTTAGTCATGACAAGTATATTTCCACTTCACTGAGTATGGTTTTATATTTTATAGATATATCATTATTATCACTTCTGCGATTGTTATCTCCTTTATTTATGTACTTTGCTTTATTTATTTATTTATTTTTTTTGCAGTTCTACTTGTTATGTTCAATAAAGCAGCCCTATCTTCATATAACTTCCCTTGTGCTAATGTTATTACTCTATCCCAGGTATGTCATTAATTTTATTATTCTTTCCTTGAACAAAGATTTGCTGAACCACTTGCACCTTGCAGATGATCAGTTCAACATGCTTTCTTTATACAATGAGGCGTTGGAGGATAATTTCTTTTACTAATGGTGAAGCACATAAAGCAGGCCTTGTGCCACCTCAAACAGTGTTGCTCACCCTTCCTCTTTCCCTTGCATATTTGCTTTATATGGTACACATTCTACAGAGTTCAACAGTGAACTTGCCTGTGTTTTTCCTTCTCCTGCTTTTCATATCACATAACATTGTCTTCTGCTTTTGTTAAAGTTGGCTACTATGGAGTGTGTTCGTGGAGTAAATGTTCCAATGTATACCACGCTTAGGCGCACAACTGTTGTGTTTACAATGACTGTTGAGTACCTAATAACAAGGCAAAAGTACTCATTCCCAATTGTTGGAAGGTAACTTGATTTTTGTTAAAATTGTCTTGCATCTGGGACCATTTCTGAGCAATAAGATTCAATTGAATCATACACATCTGTATTCAAATTTGTAATGGATTTGCTTCAGGATAATCTCTGATTAAGCAAGGAGCATTAGAACCACATCTGCCATTTACATATTTGCACTCGTGGTCGATCTGTATTACTTAATTTTATTTAATGTTTAATGGCATTACCAATGGTTTTCAGTGTTGCAATAATTGTCTTTGGAGCTATTGCTGCTGGAGCTCGAGACTTATCCTTCGATGTTTATGGCTACATCATGGTTTTCATCGCCAATATGACGACTGCAATTTATCTAGCAACTATAAACCGCACTAGTATATCTGCACATTTCCAGTGGTTCTTCCTACTTTCACTGTGTATTGGATTAGTCTTCACGTTTCATGTTCTTTTTTAGGTAAAACCAGTGGACTCAATAGCTTTGGGCTCATGTGGTGTCATGGTAAAACCTCTGATTCCACCGAAATCATTCGACAATTTGTGAACTAGGTGGTATTCAAATTGTGTAATCGACTTTCAGGGATAGTGTGTGGACCAATTTTGTTTTTCTGGACATACATTCATGGTGATTTGGAGTTCACAATGAACTTTCCCTATCTTCATTCTCTCGGTTTTCAGGTGAGTTTCTTTCAACACAATGAAATAGGCTTCCTCATTTGCTTTGCAAACTGACAAATCTAAGCAATATGCTACAGCATGAAACATTTTCCCCATTTGCTTTGCAGATTGTGATGCTATTTTCTTGCATGTTGGCATTTTTCTTGAACTACTGCATTTTCTTAAATACAACACTGAACTCTGCACTAACACAGACGATGTGCGGCAATCTGAAGGTTAGTTCTTCCTGCATTCCTAATGCGTTTGTTTATGTTGAAACTAGTACTTATATTGCTCCAGGATCTGTTTACCGTCGGACTTGGCTGGTTGCTGTTCGGTGGGCTTCCCTTCAACACGGTAACTTCGTATTTCTTCCTCATTTACAATTACAATTCTGTTCTAAACCCACTGTTAACTAAGTGCCATGCTGCTTTTCTTCCAGTTGAATGTTATTGGCCAAGTTCTTGGTTTCGTCGGCTCAGGCTTCTACGCGTACTGCAAAATCAAGGGGAAATAGCATTCCATGATCAGCTAAGCCCATGCATCCAGCTACTGCTTAATGGAGCTCGAAAATAGGCTTCCAATGGCTCCATGCGAGATGGGTGGGTGTCTTGAAGATCTAACAAGGTTTCCATCAATGCAGAGTTCAATTTGGATATAAGTAATCTCTAGTTCCACTAGATTTTGATGACAAGATGGTAGTGTTCTTGTGTCGATCCAAATTGAACTGATATATTTTGCGTAAAATATCAAATATGGAATGTTGCGGATAACATTACATAGACGGCATTGTTTTGATCAGTGTTTTAAATCGCATAGCGTTGGTTTATAGCGTTTTTGTCTTATTAGCGTGTAGCGTAAATAGCGAAGCGCGTAGCGTAAATAGCGAAGCGCGTTGGACAAGCTTTTCGTGCACGCCAATTTAAAAAAATATACTTATATAAGTAAAATAAAATAATATAACCTACTAAAAATTGAATTAAGGACAAATTTGTAGAATATGGATCCTGGACAGGTGCTAATGGGCAAAGTGGCGAACAACAACATCGCGAACATTCTTTCTGTTCGTGAAAAACCTTTCTATTCGCTTCGCCTTTTTGTTCGCGAACAAAAAGGCGACGCTGTTCGCGAACACCTGCGTCCGTCACCGCCGGTCGCCGAAGAAATTGCAATCGAAGAACGGAAGAAAAGTAGAAAATCAAAAAGGAAGGGAAAACCTAACCTCCGGTCGCTAGTCGCCGCTGTCCCTCACCGTCGCTCGTCAATCGCCTCTCCAAGGTTAGATTTCGCCCACCTCTGCCCTAGCTCCTTCCTCTGGTTTTGTTGATTTAGTAAGCACCGATTGCGCACACAATCAGCCGTTAGATATAGATAGTGCACGCTATGTGCGCTATCTACGTGATCGAATAACCCACGCTATTCGGGACAGTCACTAATCAGCTAACGCCCTAGGGTGTTCGCTGGTCTTAGCGCGCGATAGCGCGTTACGTAGCGCTAAACGGTGCTATTAAATACACTAGTTTTATAGCATGCACTATCTACGTGATTATCCCGAATAGCCCACACTATTCGGGACAGTCACTAATCAGCTAACGCCCTAGGGTGTTTGCTGGTCTTAGCGCGCGATAGCGCGTTACGTAGCGCTAAACGGTGCTATTAAATACACTGGTTTTGATATAACTAATAAGGGTGCTTTTTTGGATTTGCTTGGGAAATTTAAAATTCGGAGATACTTTTTTAGAATTTGGCCGATAAAATATTCAAAATTTAAATTTCAAATTAGAAAGAGAATGGATCGGACCGTTAGTAACGAGAGCTAATTTATAAAACTCTTTCCATCCATGTGACGGCGAGGCTTCATCGTAAGCAAACAGAGACAAAGTGAGACAGACAGTTCCTGTCCGGATGTGCACAGCTGATCCACATTCCTCCTTTATCTATCGACGGAATAATAAAGGAGAAACGAAGCCATCGCCTCGCCGCCGTCCGTCACGATGCGCTCCCCGTTGATCCTCCTCGCGCCGCTGCTGATCCTCCTCCTCCTCCTCCTCCCCTGCGCCACCACTGCTGCTGCTTCCTCGGGAGACGCCGCGGCGCTCCTCGCCTTCAAGTCCGCCGCCGACCCCGGGAACCACCTGGCCTTTCTGCCGTTGGCAGACAATGCCTCCGCGACCCACTGCAGATGGCCTGGAGTCTCCTGCTCCGCCTCCGGACGCGTCGTCCGCCTTGTCCTTGAGGGCGCTGGCATCACCGGTTTCTTCCCGGGAGGTACTCTCGACCGCCTCGACCAGGTCCGGGTTCTTAGTCTCAAGAATAACTCCCTCGCTGGCCCCATTCCGGACCTCTCGCCGCTGAGAAACCTCAAGGCAGTCTTCCTCGGCCGCAACCGCTTCGGAGGCCGGTTCCCGGCCTCGATCCTCTCCCTCCGCCGCCTTCGCACCATCGATCTGTCCTACAACCATCTCAGCGGACCTGTCCCGCCGGCGCTTGCGGCGTTCGACAGGCTCAGAGCCCTCCGCCTCGAGTCCAATCGCTTCATTGGCACCATTCCACCACTGAATCAGTCCTCCCTTAAAAATCTCGATTTCTCCTTCAATAACTTCTCCGGACCGATCCCCTCCACCGCTGTCTTGTCCTCCTTTGACGCCTCCGCGTTCGCCGCCAATCCTGGGCTCTGCGGCGGGATCGTCAAGAGGGAGTGTAACGACTCTCATATCCTCTTCTTCCACAGTGACAATGGCTTGCGCAACGGGCCAGCACCTGCGAGCGCCGTTTTAGGGGTAAATCAAGGGATCCATCTCCCCGGCGCGGCCGCGTCGTCGTCGCCGCCGAAGACACGCAAGAAGCCCGTCGTCATCATGATCGGGTTGTTGGCCTGCTCCATGCTGGCAATCGGGATCTTGGGAGTGCTGTTGTCGGTGCAGAGGCGGAGGAAGAGAATGAGGCAAGGCGAGATCCTGAGCCCAGTGAACCGCAGTAGCAATGGAGTCTTACAAGCAGCTAAGCCCGAAGTGGAGCCACTGGAGAGCTACAATGAGGAAATTGAAAGCGGAAACAACGAGCTGGTGTCGGTGGCTGAGCAGGCGATGTCGGAGGAGAAGGTGAAGAAACTGGCCAAGAGTGGATGCTTGGTGTTCTGCGCTGGGGAGGCGCAGGTGTACGCGCTGGAGCAGCTGATGAAGTCGTCGGCCGAGATGCTGGGGAGGGGGAAGTTAGGAACGACATACAAGGCAGTGTTAGACAACAGTCTTATTGTCACCGTGAAGAGGTTGGACGCGACAAAGCTCTCAACGACGGGGAAGGAGGCGTTCGAAAGGCACATGGAAGTGGTGGGGAAGCTGCGCCACCCTAAATTGGTGTCATTGCGGGCTTACTTCCAAGCTAAGGAAGAGAGACTGCTGGTGTACGACTACCAGCCCAATGGAAGCCTTCAGGCCTTGATTCATGGTATGAGCTTCTTTCATTCATTGCCTTCGAATGCGTTTATATGTTTTTCTTGTAGTTTTTAGTTGTTGGTACTATTTTGCTTCCTAAAAGTTGTTTTTTTTTCCCTCTTGATAAAAAATTTGATGTTACATTTTCAAAAAAAAAAAAAAAGTATCTTCTGTTTCTCGTTGAGTTTATTTGTAATATGGTTTTCTTCTATCTGTCACCATTCTGAATTAGTATTTTTGTATCATTCTCTTGTTCTGATTTAGTACAATTTTGCTGCATTAATTTGACTCTCGAGTTTGATTTAAATGTTTCATTTAGTTCTCTTTACCTTTAGTTTTTCATTCACCTGGTAACTTCTTTCATCTGGCTATATTTATACTATTATTAGAAATCAAATTTCTGAATTCTTATGGCATTCATTTGTTCTGTTCCCCATATCATTGCACTATGTGTGATTCTTGCAGCTTGAATTGAAGAATGATTTACGTAATTTGTTAGAACCTTTGAAATATGGTTCGGGTTTAGTAACTAAATCTAGCTTGTAACAATATTCCATTAGCATATAACAAAGTTAATCCACTGTCATGATATCATTTTATAATCAATTTAACTGTTGTCTAAACTGGTAGCACGTCACTTCATATGACACTTCATCGTCACACATCAGTAAACATGTCCATAAGTTGATCAAAATTAAGATAAATGACATTAAATCTAGTTTTTCTTTCAATATTTTAATTTGAGGAATGAGAAGGTGGTGATGTGTGTCCTAAAGCCTTTCAGATGTCAAACAAAACTGACTCTTTGGGAACTTGAACCTCAGGTGTTTCCCTTCTTGATACACAGGCCTAACTGACAACACAAATTAACCTCATCAGTTTATGATGGATCAATTTAAATGTTGTGCAATGTGTTAAATGATAGTGTGATAGATTGGTTTAAAGCACATTTATCAATCACTGGTTTGAGATATATCTGATTTAGTAATTAATTCAAACTTAAGTAGTGTTTCTCCTTCTTTATTTTACTTGGCTGATTAATAATTTTCGGCTATTGGAATTCAGAAATCAGTTTTCTGAATCTCCTTTTCTTTTTTGTTTATTGTTTTTATCATTGTAGATATTGTTTTGTGGTTTTATCATTCTAGTTATCTAGGTATCAAATTAATTCAACATACGTCAATCGCTGTGAGACAGTTGATATGCTTGGAACAAGATTCACACTAGTATTGTCTATTATGAACACATAATTTACAAGTGCAATGAGACTCAATAATACTTCCATCCTGCAGAAAAGAAATACGCTATTTTTTATAAAGAAATGTTTCTAAACCCCAAATCCTAAACCCTGGACAATCCTAACTAATTGCTAGAAAGGAACATATATGAGTGCTAGGCCTTTAAAAAGGGCTGAGTATATTGTTTAGCTGCGATCATGTGAGAAACAAAATTCTGTCCATTATTTGGTCATGATTTCTGAGTTTAGCTGCGATCATGTTCTATTAGATTTTGCAAAACTATTTTGCTATTTGAAATACCAATCCAATGAAGTCGATTCCTACGGTTTGTGTCATGCAGTTTTTTCTCATTTCTCTTGGATTATTGAATTTTTTGTGTGGAAATTAATTTCTTCTTCAGGCTCAAGATCCACAAGGCCAAAGCCTCTTCACTGGACCTCATGTCTAAAAATAGCAGAAGATGTTGCACAAGGCCTTGCCTACATCCACCAAGCTTCTCGTCTTGTTCATGGCAACATTAGATCTTCCAACATCCTTCTTGGTTCTGATTTTGAGGGTTGTCTCACCGACAACTGCCTCTCATTCCTCATGGAGCCATCAGACATGGAAGACAACTCCTCAGGGTATGAAGCTCCGGAAGCCCGACGGATGAATGGACCTTTAACTCAGAAATCCGACATCTACTCATTCGGTGTGGTACTACTGGAACTCCTCACAGGGAAACCCCCATCTCAACATCCAGCTACAATGCCAACTTGTTTACCTTCTTGGGTTCGATCAACGCGAGAAGACAGTGGTGAAGATGAGCAATTAACGATGATCACCCACATTGCTGCAGCTTGCATACAACCTTCTCCAGACAATAGGCCAACGACATGGCAGGTCCTGAAAATGATTCAGGAAGTGAAGGAGGCCGACACAGGGGACAACGACTGCAATTCAGCCTCACCTTCCTAAATCTTTCTGGGTTTGTTGAAGAAAACCGGCTCGTTTAGTCTACAGATGCAACATCAAACCCCAAATCAATCAAAAGGTTGATGTGGTAAGATTTCTTTAGCACTTGTAGTTGTTTTGCTTCTAAGTCCATTGCTCATGTACTTTTGTAGCTGTTTACTCATGGCACTGTAAGAGTGATTTAGTTTGTTGTTTATTTGAATACTAATTTGCTAAAGTATCTTTTACTTGTTGATCTTCGAGCAATCTGTTGATCGGTCCTACGACCATCGGAAGTAAATCAGAAAGTTATAGTTGGTCAGTACAGGAGAAAATTTTTTTCCTTGACACAATTATATTTCTGTACTAATTAGGGATTCATGTATTTGTCTCTCCTGATCTGATTTAACGGCCTGATTATGGACTAACAATGAATCAGAGATTATGGACTAGAAGATCAGCGCTATCTGATAGTAAATTTCCGCGAGTCAATAATATTAAATATTTTGTGCACATCGAGTAAATCCGACCAAGTAAGTCACCCCTCCGGGAACAAAGATCAAGTTACACAGTTGACGCGCCGATGCTGATTCCGCTCCTTCTTCACCGTCCTTTCATTCCGGCGAACTGCGCGAAGAGCTCGTTCGCCATCTCCGTGCTCGAGTTCTCCAGAGACTGGTCGATGGGCGTCGCCGTGTTTGTGCTTGCCGCCGCCGCCGCCTTGCCTGTGTCGTCATCCTTCGACGCCAGTTGTTGCTGCTCGGGCTCCGGCGGGTTCGCTTCCTGCAGTTGCAACGCGTACTCGAGGTTCCAGAGCACGTCGCCCATGGACGGCCGGTCGACGCCGTACTCCGCCAGGCACTTCTCCGCGGCCTCGACGAACTTGCTGAGCGAGTCCTTGTTGATGGTGCCGACGATGGCGGGGTCGATGATCTTCTCGACGAGTCCCTTCCGCTTCCACTGCAGCCCCCACTCCGCCAGGTTCACCTGCTCCCTCGGCAGCGCCGGATCGAGCGCCGGCCGCGCGCAGAGCGCCTCGAACAGCACCACGCCGAAGGAGTACACGTCCGACTTGTCCGTCAGTTGCTGGCACCGGAAGTACTCGGGGTCGAGGTAGCCGAAGCTGCCCTTCACCGCCGTGCTCACGTGCGTCTGGTTCATCCCCGGCGCGTCCTTCGACAGCCCGAAGTCCGACACCTTGGCCACGAAGCTGTCGTCGAGGAGGATGTTGGTCGTCTTCACGTCGCGGTGGATGATCCCCTGCGCCGTGCCGGTGTGCAGGTAGTGCAGCCCCCGCGCCGCCCCGATGCAAATCTCCAACCTCTGTTTCCAACTCAGGGGAGGTAAGCCGTTGCCGTAGATATGGTCCCTGAAGGGCCCGTTGGCCATGTACTCGTACACCAGGATCATCTCCGAGCTCTCGTCGCAGTAGCCGATGAGCGACACCAAGTGCCGGTGCCGGAGCTTCGACAGCATCTGGATCTCGGTCTGGAACTCGTTGATCCCCTGCTCCGACTGCGGGTTTCCTCGCTTCACGGCTACCTTCGTGCCGTCCTCCAGCTCGCCGAGGTACACGTTCCCGAATCCCCCGACGCCGATCACCGCATTCTTGTCGAAGCTCTTGGTCGCCGTCTGGAGCTCCGCCAGTGAGAAGTAGCGGCCGAGGCCGGCGGTGGAGGAGAAGGTGTAGCCGCTGCCCTTGTTCGTGCTGTAGCCGTTGCCGTATCCTTTGCTCGACGAAACGAAGCTGGCGTTCCCGGTGTTAACGGGCAGGAGCCAGGAGGAGAAGCTGCTCCTCCTCTCCCAGTCATGCGGCCGCTTGTGCCATTTCACCATCATCGCGCCGAGGCCGACGAAAGCCCCCAACATCATAGCGAATCCGACCGCCGCCACCGCGGCCTTCGATTCCCCGCCGCCGCCGTCGTCGACCTTCGACCCGTCAACGCCGAACTCTCCGTCCAGACTCCTCACCGAGTTGCTCATCTTAAGAATCTCAACGCCGTTGAGCAGAGCGTCGACTCTGCCGGTGCCTTCCTTCGTCGGGCCGATCTGGATCCTGATCCGGTCCGTCGCCACCGAGGCATTGACGACGATGTCTTTGTAGTACGGCGTAGCGAGCGCTCCGGTGACCGTGGAGAGGTCGAGGCCGGATATCGCCATCTGGCCGTTGATGTACACGTTGAAGTAGAGGTCGTTGAGGGATTTGCTAACGATGTCGCAGAAATGGAGGCGGAGGAAGTAGGCGAAGGCGGGGTCGACGGCGAAGTGCCACGTCACGTTGAAGTTGGGATTCGCCACCCCGGCGTCTCCCATTTTGACGGCGGTGGCGTAGACCGAGTTGGGCGCGATGAGCGGCGTGACGCCCTCCGGGTAGTTGATGATGCCGGCGGAGACGGACACGTTCTCGGCAGCCGCCGGCGACTGGAGGAAGGGCTCGTCGGGATCCCAGGAGCGTCCGAGCGTGTCGTTGGCGGAGGTGATGGGCGGGCCGCCGACGTTGATGCGGTACGCGACCTGGTAGGCGTAGAGGGAGAGGCCGACGATGTCGCCGACGGGGGCGATGGTGGAGGCGGTGTCGAGGACGAGAGCGTCGGGGGCGGAGACGACCTCAACGCCGTTGACGAAAGCGACAGAATCGTGGAGAGGGGAGAAGCGGAGGGTGAGGCCGGGGCTGGTGGCGTTGACGAGGTACTCCTTGAGGACCCACTCGCCGTCGACGGAGAAGCTATGGAGGAGGACGAGATCGTCGGTGGAGACGGAGAAGACGGCGGCGGTGAGATCGGAATCGGAGTTGTCGAGGGGGAAGAAATGGAGGCGGATCCAGTGCCAACCAGGGCGGGCGAGGGTGAAGCTGTAGGCGGACTCGCTGTGGAAGATCCTGGCGGAGAGGTAGAGAGGGGAGGGGACGCCGGGGGCGGAGGGAACAGAGACGCGGACTTCGTCGGAGGCAGAGAGGAATGAAGAGGTCTGCTCGTCGGTCATGAACACTCGGCCGTCAGGCATTGCGGCGCCGGAGGTGGCGCCGCAGTCGAACAGGAAGCTGTCAGCAGGGGCGAAAGGCGCCAACGCCGCCGGCGACGCCGAATCCACTGCGCAGGTCGCGCAGAGGGCGAGGAAGAGGAACCAATCCGCCGCCTCCATTTTTCTCATCGACGAGATTCTCCGGCGGCGCATGCGCCTCTCTCCGATCCCCTCCCGGTGTCGGGCGGGAAGGAAGAGAGGGGAGGAGAGGGAAAAACGGTTATATTTAGTTGTTCATGGCGCCAAATTGCACAGAATTGGCAACTGTATTTTGCTGCCATTTTTGTTTTTTTAAAAAAGGTTTGATCTATTTGCGGAATGATGAAGAAACCGCCGCCTATTTCTACTCTCTTCCGCATATTAATGATTCTTTTTAAGTAAGAAAAAAAGAATAATTGGAATTATGTAGCTCAAAAATTAAAAAATTATTTAGACCCTCTGATCCCGATTCACTATTCACCTCCTCCTGGTGTTCCCGTAGGACGGTGTATTGTTTCAGAAAGACTACTATACGAGCTTGAAATTCAGCACGTTTCGGTATATACCTTTTTTATATTTTAATCATTTACAGTAATGGTTAGTAGTCATCTGTGATTTACCTCCTCTGTGTTGGCCTAGGAACAGATTGACGAGGATACTGAGGAGAACGAATCACCTTTTACCACTAATCTCCTTCTAGTCCCTTCCCTTATTTTTACTTCATCTATGTTCAAACTTTTATGTTCAAACTTTTCTAAAAAAAATATCTAATTTATCAGTGTATATTTGTAGTTAAAGTTTATCTATTTTCATCTTTTTTTGGATGAATTTATTATTTTTTATGTATGTGAGAATGTTTTAGTTAGTGAATTTCATTTTAAGTGTATTATTTTGGACATACTAATAAATTAGATAGTATTTTAGAGAAGATTGAACATAAATAAATTGGATAATGAAATAAAAGATAAAAGGGAATCAGGAACTCAGGACTAGAAAATTTGAATGGGACCCTTACTATTAATGTGGTAAAAGGTGATTCACTCGCTCCAGTGCCCCTGCTAATCCGTCTCTAGGCCAACACGGAGAAGGTACATTACGGGTGGCTACTCGCCATTAGTCATTGTTAAAGTATGAGGGAGGTA
>JBAMIE010178658.1:0-13621 GCA_037177295.1 Kaempferia parviflora | reverse complement strand
GTTGGGAAAGTATAAATCAGAACCTGTGTATATGGATGCGCTCTAGTAATGCCGGATTTGGAGTTCAATGCTAGCATGTGGGTAGAGGAAGAAGCGTTGCTCTGCTAGGCGGAGCTGAGCTCACATATCGTGCCACTGGATGGCACTTTGGATGAGAGGCTCCTTTTACCTAATGTTCATTTTATATTTGACTAACTTTTAGTCATATTTGCTGAACAAATTATGTATATTGCATCTATAAGAGCAAGCTGAATTGGGGGTTGACTTTAACAGCCAAATTGAGTCTTTTGAAGGATAAAGTAGATCGACCTTTAGGGTCTCCAGCTTCTTGATCCTCTTTGAGAGGCGATCTCGCAATCACTGCAGCTTCTTTTGCATTAGCTCCAGTGGTTAAGGGGCCGGGCCAGATGGTGGCACTGACAAATCTATCTGTAAGTTTAACTTAGTTTATTTTTGATGAATTTGAGGTTGGTTCATTTAGATATTATTAAACTTTCAATTTAAGGTGGCTAAAGGTGTTTTGCTCACCCCCAACGCCTTCGTCAACCCTTTCTTGGCCAACATAGAAGACGTAAATCACGGGTGGCTATTAGTTTTGGACAGTTGAATAACACATGAGGTTAACTATTCATCTCGAAAGGACATTAAACTTTCAATTCAAGCTTACTTGAGCATGATTTATTTCAATGTTATAGAGTTCTCAATTTAAACTTATTTGATTCTTTGAAATTTTTTCTTGTTTGATTGGTTATTGAATTTAACAATTCAAATATATTTGTTTATTTTAAAAGTTTTTTTTTGTTTATTAGCAGATTGATAAGAATTTAATTAATGAACATTGTTCATGAACGTTATTCATAAACGTTATTCACGAACCTTAACAAGCCAAATACATGTGTTCAAATTTATATATATAAAGAAAGATAGAGAATGTTAGTTTGTACACCCACTGTGCTCCACGATAGGCAACCCTTATAGACACGGTCTATATGTATAATTGTAATATGCACGAAATAAATCATGAATATTAAGAGCTCGAAGGTTATACTTATACATATCTTTTGTTAATTGACATTAGATATTAAACTTAGATTAATCAATCCAACCTTATAAAAAATTTTCATCGACTACTAATAAATTGAAAATTACTTACAACCAGATATTTAAATATCTGAAAAATTTAAAAGACGTCCGTCGTTGCTACGGATTTTTTTTTATTATTTTTTAAAATTGACATCGACTATACGTCTATACGGCATTGCGGCTTAAGCCCGTTAATTTGGAATGAAAAACGGATCTTTTTTATTCATACGCAAAGAGATTAAAATCTCCGCTTGTCCTTCAAAAATCTCCTCGCTTTACAAGCAAATTGGTTGCAGCACCAAAATACCATTATTACATGCATTTTCGCTTTTTTTTTTTTTTAAATATTAATTCAATAAAACCTCTACCAACTTAACGAGCTCAATTTACGTACGACCAGTTGAGAAATGGCGTTTGCTCGTCGGCGAAGAAACCCGTGCCCTCCTTTCCCTCGACGAACTCTTCCATCTTCATTGCGTGATTCTGGTAATAGTGAATCCCTCCTCCTACGGTAACAGATCTGGTCGTGCGCATGTCCAGGTTCAGCAAAGGCGGTTCCGGTGAACCGGGGAAGGAAGAGATGATGCCGGCTGTCGCCGACGCCATGTGGGTGGCCGACGCCGATGACGATATCCCTCGCGGGCTGTCCTCGGCGTTGAGCAGGGCGTCATTGAGGACAGCGCTCGAATCGCTGTCCCAGGACCAGTCCTTGAACGCCAGCCCCGGAGGAGAAAGTTCCTTCGTTGCCAAAGTCGACTTTTTCTCGGCCTCCGATGCCAATTCATCCTCCTCCGCCAACTTGTGCTTCAGTTCCTTGATCTGCATTTTTATCGATTGGCCAAGGAGTCAAAATCCCCCTTTGGAGAATTTCCCCCAATTTGGAGAGTGCAAAATTAGGGTTTCGGGTTACCTCGGCAAGCAAGGACTCCTTGTCGCGGAGGAGGGCGTCGCAGTCGAGGCGGATAGCGTCGTGGCTTGCCTTGAGGGCGACGTAGTCGTGCTCCAGATGCTTGGTCTTCCACCGCGCCCGGCGATTTTGGAACCAGACGGCCACCTGCCGTGGCTGAAGGCCGAGCTCCTGCGCCAGCCTCAGCTTCCGTTCCGGTTCCAACTTGTTATCCACCTCAAAGCTGTTCTCCAGTCCTCTCACCTGCTCCGCGCTCAGCCGTCGCTTCTTCGCCCCGCACTCTACGCCGCCGCCGTATAACTCCTCCATACTATCTTCCTCCTCCTGCCCGTCTATGGACGACAGGAACATTCTCCTCTCTTCTTCTACGCCAAGCAATTCAAGGTTAGAGAGCAATTACACTCAAAAGTTTCAATTTTTTCATGATTTCTTATCTCAATTTAGCTATTCATCATGGAATTATACCAGTGGGGATCAAATAATCCGAGTAACTAAATGACCTCTTCATGCCGTCACAGCTTAGTCGATGGCCTGAAGAGATTTAGGTAGTTCTCAAGAAGCAAAGAGTGTCTCTTTAGCTGTAAGGACTTGGTTTGGTGCCCTCTTAACGGAAGATGGGAATTGGGTTGAAACCTAACAGCTGAGGGAACAGCTTTGTGGGGAACCGAGGAAGAGGAGAGGAGGGTGGTCCCTTCCATGCCCCCTCTTCTTTCTCCTTCTGGTTCATATCCTCTCCTTTAGAGCCCATCAATGGAGAATGATCTCCCTGTGCTCTGAAGCTTTAGGAAGCTTGCTCATAGATCAGGCAGATAAGAGGTTGGAGTCGACAGAGATGGATAAGGGAGTAGGAGAACTGCAGAACAGAAGGCAATAGATTGCGTGCCTTTATAAATACAAGAGATGTGTATGCAACCTTTGGTTGGGCTTGGGGTTTAGTTTAGACTGACACGGGTTAAGAGGAGACTTTGGAGCGAAATGAAATGAAATGAAATGAAAGAAGGCTCAAATGCATATTCATTTGCTATTCCTTCTACCCTTGCAGATAAAGAGTACTGGCAATGTAATTTTTCATTGATTTTGTTTTTGTGTATGGACCCAGTCATTCATGGACTTGGAACTTTATACGTCTGTAAATATAAGAAATAAATTACACCATTAGTATCTGAATATTTTAACTAAATTATTAAAAAGTAGTGAAATTTTAGAATTTCATTATTTTGTTACCTAAACAGATGTTTTTATGATAAAACTTGATGCAAATGCCTAGCACGAGGGTTTTGGAGTATTAGTGGTGTAAATGAGCAGACAATTAATTAATCCACGCAGTCAATTAAATATATCTTGCTAAAGTTGGCATAATGACATGTTAGTATTTTAATGCTGAATGAATGAAACAAAATGAGTGATGCCAAATTTAACTATAATATATGAATATTGTGGTAGATTTAGAGAAAATTTCCAGAGGCTATGCTAAATTTAGATATTAACCTTTTCTTAAATATAATACAACATCAACAACAAGTCTCTTTTTAACCAACTAATTGAGATTCATTATATGGGTATTGTTTGTGCTAGGGCAAATGCCCCTCGTGATTTACTACATGTATTTTATCGTGAGACTGGTGATGATATTGAGCTGTTTAGGATGTGTGATATCACCTTTGCTCCAATTATATAGGTATTGTAGTTGAACTTTATTCCGTGTGATTGATCTTAACATTGAACTTTAATATGTCATTTACAAGGGCACTTCAAAGGTTACTAAAAAGCACTTTAAGCTAGCCAACAGCAATTGGGCTCCATTAGCACTGTTTTTGCTAGGTAGATCCTCTTTGCACTATCTCTATTCTCTAGTACCCCACCCATTTATCAACCCAAAGAAGGAAAGTCATGGAGATTATTTTAAAAAAAAGTTGTCTTTTTAGAATTTTTAGAGCACTGGTTAAAACACATGTTGGTTAATACTCTTATATTATTAAAGTTGTCTTCTCAGTTCCCACTACTAAAGACGACTCATTCAACGATTTTTAATTTCCTTGGTTGAACTGGCTGGTTTTACTTTTTAGGAACACATTCCTTCGTCGTAGTAAATTATGATTCCAAGTTTCTACTTTGACGTTGAAAGAGCAGTGCAGAAAGGAGCAAGTGCATGCATGAACCGTTCATTCAATGGAGGCTTTGATTATAATAAACCGTGTTGCCCCACCATATCAGTGGTTTATGGTGGTAGGTTCCCATGCTAGCCCATGCCTTTGTCGAGGTGCATGATGACAGTCCTAATGATTTTCTCTTTGCCTTCGTTAAATGCTAGCTCTGCAGCCACGGCAGCCTTGACTTGTAATTCTGGATGTAATCGAGCAGACAATCACAAGTGACGGTGGCATTAGCCACAGTGATGAGTATATATTCTTAATTTATTCAATTCCTGAGTTTATCTCTTATACAGCTTTGAATATGCAAATGGGGGCAAGCAATACAAATAAAAAGATTTAATTTATATAAAGTTTTGACATGCTACATGGAGTCAATTAAGTTAAATTAATACAGGAACCAAATCGCGTTCAGGCTGATCGAGCATTTTTTAGTTTTTTAATGCCTTGAAACTTGTACCTGCATCAGACACACCCAAACTGATGAACATCAAGCTTTTGATGGTCTTACTACTTCCATGTAAGTTTTGATTAGTCTTCTTCCACATTTATTGGAATAGTGGACTACTGTACATGGCGACTAACATCTAGTTCTTCGTGGATGATTGTTCAGGCCAAGACACCAGCTTTTTGCTGAAGCAACCTTTAATCGTATAGCTTCCACCTTACACCTGTGCATCTACAATGGCAAAGTCTAGTCCTATATAGTGGAATGAACTCTTTAACATCATCCAAAGGCTTTGATTCCCATTATCATCCAAAGGCGATTGATTGATGGGGAAAGTGATGCCCTTGTGGTAGAGCCTACGGCAGCACCTCACCTAATGGATTCCTGCACACAAGGAAGAGCCACAGGAAGCAGATAAACAAGGAGGGAAAGGAAACGAAGTGAGAAGGTGTGCTATTAGTTTTGGATGGCGTTTTCAGCCACGACCAGGTCCAACAAGGATGTGGATATTTGGACTTATCTTGAGTGCTGAAAACTTTAACAGAGCTATGAAATTGCAAGGCCTATCACAACTTTCAGGGTTGTGCTTGATGTAGTAGAAACTTTTCATTACACAATTCCTGATCATGCTGTAGCAGAACAGAAATG
The DNA here is from genome assembly GCA_037177295.1 of Kaempferia parviflora. Classification (NCBI taxonomy): domain Eukaryota; kingdom Viridiplantae; phylum Streptophyta; class Magnoliopsida; order Zingiberales; family Zingiberaceae; genus Kaempferia; species Kaempferia parviflora. The sequence goes on along the minus strand of JBAMIE010178658.1, from coordinate 8,385 downwards.
GATCCAAGGACAATTCTAAACACGGACAGACAGGAAAAAATTATAGCATTTGGCTGGTGATTAGTCTTGTGCAGATTACTAGATTTGAAGCAAAAAGGCTTCGGCAACAGCTATATGAGAGACAGAGAACTCAATTAGCAAAACGTTCTGAATCTGAATATTCACTGCAAGATTACACAACCTAGAAAATTCCAGAGACACTTGATAGACTGTAATCAACATCTAAAATTTTATAGATAATTATAGTAAAAAGTGATTAAGCTTACCTGCTTACCTCAATTGTCTTTTATAGTTCATCCCTAGATTATGTGAAGGGAGATAAATTATAAAGTCAATTTTATAAGTCAATTTTATAATTACTGTGACGTACTAAAATAAAATTTTACGAACAAGAGAATGGAACTGATCCTAAAACAAGAGAACACTGCGTCCCGAGGGGAGTTTGTTTAAGGCCAAGTGAATCTAACAATACAAGGGTAAAATTCATGTTGGTCCATGAGGTTTCAACTCAATTGTAAAATAGTCCCTGTCATTTTAATTTACTTCAATTTAGTCCCTCACATCATATTCTGATAATATTTTTTGGTTAAAAAGTATGAAATGACTAACTCACCTTTTCACTATATTTAATTCAAATACATTAAATGTAATCAATATTGTATCTTTAGTATCTTTGTTTCATTCAAACACATTAAATGTAATCATTACAAAACTTTAGTATCTTTTGTAATTTAGATTACATTACAGTTTTAAAACTATATCAAATAAAGTAATCAATATTATAATGTAATCTTGATTACATTACATACATTATAAGGCTGATTACCCTTCACCAAATGTAGCCTTATGTTATATTTTAAAAATTTTCATCTTCTGTCACTTGTGAGCTACTATTAAAAGACGAATATGGAACGAGAAATATATGACTAGTATGACATTCATTCTATGCAAATAAAATATTTGGATGATATTTAGTATTTTTAGTGGGATCTCATTTAATTGGGTATATAGGAAAGTATAGTCCTTCAGCTATATTAATAATCAGCCAAGGAAGTTCTAGTTTGTGTATGGTAGGACTTGTCTTTAATGTATCATTGGGAAATTGTATTCTTTAGTACATTTGTATATATTTTTAAAATATATTAAAAAAAATATTTTTTAAAATTTATAATAATTTATAAAATAGGGACTTTTATTTTTTTATAACGCAGGGACTATTTTGCTTCAATATTTATATATCAAAAACGAGGACCTTGAAAATGATCTTCCTAGTCAAATGTGGGACTGGCATCATGTGTGTGAGCATGAAAGAAGATCTTGAAAATTTAGATCTTCCTCTCATGGTCTCAAATAAAGAAAACGAGGAGAAGCTGCGCACGGCATTCACTGTCTCAGTAGTAAGTTATTCATATGCTTTTGAGAAATAAATGATCATCATGAAATATTTTCATAGAAATTTTCTTTTATATGGTCGTATATGTTAATGCTTGATCCGATTGACAAAATTTCTTGTTTTCAGGATGCCAAAGATAAGGCAAAGACAGTTACAACTTAAAATGCTCGCATCACTTGATTCAAATCCTGATGACTTCAAACAGGAGTCTGTTTCCCTTCCACCTTTCTCCTATGAATTACATGCCCAAGATATTGCCTCTATAATTCGAATTGCTAGATATGCTATTTTTCAAGTCAAGCAGCACATCAATTCAAAACTCATGCTGCAATCTAAACAATAGTGGTATCAGAATTAATCTAAATTGATAAATGTCTTAGAAACTACACCTGCTTGTTGATCTTGTGTATCGAAACTTGTTTAATCATGCCATGATGTTAAGGGAGTGCAGCAGGAGGAGATGTCGATGCCGGCAACCTCCATGGCATTGCAAACCCACTCCGGTACATCACCCTTGGGGAACTGTAAGTAATTTACACAGAAAAGAACAATGTACTTTACCTTAATAACAAATAAATGCATCGATGAGAAATTTAAATAAAAAAAACTCAAACACAATAATATTCTTGAGAAAAATAAGAGACTAGTTTTCACACTGGTTGCAGTGAAAACCAACCTGGGTCTGTAGGAAACCCCTCACAAACCTGTCGAATAGAACAAGAGACTAATAAATATATCCTGACAATTTTTGGTAGAAATGATTCATAATCATAATTAGGAAAGAAAACTAGTGGCAAGATATACAATATTAGGAGAAGATCCATACTCTGGAAATCGCCCTTCGACTATAGATGTGTGGAGGTTCTTACTAAGCTGCAGGAATAAGTAAATTCCATCCCAACATAAGATTTTATAGTGCAATAACAAGTTTAAGACTATTTCGTAAATGTGATGAGAAACATATGTTGTCTCCAGACAAAAAAAAGCCTTTACCCTCATCATATATGACAAATTATGATAGGATAGTAGCTGGGAACCCATAGCATCTTTTGTGACAAGACCATGTAAGTAGGCTCGTGTATAGTTTTTACAGACCTGAAAGAACAGTAAATGCATTTGGTAGACGATAAATGCAAAGTTTAATCAATTTTGCTACTGCACATTTTGAGAAGCCTAACCATGCATGAGCATGTTGGATCAATAGGACGTTCATCATTGGCCATGGCTTGATTTTTCAACTTCAAGATTCCCTGTGTAGGTAAAGAATTTATATTGTCAAAGAAAGTCAACATTAACAAGAATTATGTATTTTAGTTAGTAGTTTAACCTCAGGAACCAGAGCTGTGCCGAATCGAGCAGTTCGTGTGGGATATACACAGTCATACATGTCTGCACCTAAAGCACTGCAAACTACAATATCCAGTGGATACCCAACACCCTGGAAAGTATTTTTCGTAGCCAAGTAGTAAAATGCATCAGGCAGAAAAGATAGGGCTTTATACATACAGTAATCAGAATGATCAGACACAAACTAAGCCGTGCAAATCCACATGAACAAAATTATCAGCTTCTTTAGGATGAAGATATAGATGCTTGAGTATGCTAATTCAGAATGATGTGCAAGTGGAGGAAGGTCCAGCCTAATATCATCGACCATGAGATACAATAAAATTAAATTGGTGTATCCATAGTTCAAAATTTCAACTAATCTATCATATGATAGTGCTCATATTGTAACATCTTTAAACCTCAATGAAGCAAAAAGGTGATTTCGCCTACCCCAAGTGCCCCTCATCGCCGGCCCCACGGTAAAATGAAGGGAGGTAAATCAATGGCCTCCTAGGTGGAAGGGCATTTAATCTTGGAGGCATTTAAACCGCAAGATATGATCCTTGAAGGTCGTTGAACAAGTCATATATTGTATCATGAATTTGAACAAAAGATTATTCAGAGCTGAAAACTGAATATTTTGAAGGTTTGAGATAAAAAAACAGATCTTCTGACACTTCAATTTATGGGCAGTTAGAAGCACTGTCTCTTCACAGTGGTCATCAGCAAACTATATTTGCCCATTCAACCAGGACGCATGTACCAGAATTTTTCTTAGGATCTTTAACAATGGAACTATATCAGCAGAGTTTTATAAGGTGAAATAAGAAGTGTTTTGCCTGTTAGAATTGTTTGGCGATGAAGAAAGAGTATGAGTCCACAACTGTACCATCACATATCGGGGTTTGTCTTCGGGTAGTGAAGCAGTACACTGTGCAACAACACGCCAAAAGGAATCTTTATCTTCACCGCCTACAAGACCACCAATAGCATAGCTGTCCCAATAGGAGGTGAGATTAGGCTTCTGTTGCCAGCAAAGTTAAGAAACATAGCTAGTTGAATAATTCAAGCCTCAGCAAGTTGCAAAATAAGTGAAATACTTTCAATCCTTATGCGATTAGTCAAACTGATGCAACCGTACTTCTCATAATGACTAAAATGTTCATTAGTATAGTTGATTCACTGATATTTTCCATTAATAAATACTGCTCGATGTAGTTTTTTTTTTCAAGGAATTTCTTAAAAAGAAGCAATCAATGGCAACAACAAAATCTGAAAGAAACTAAACATGGATGATGTTGGCCTACCCTGGTAAATTGCGGTCCACCAAACCTCTGACACATATATCTCTGGAAATAAAAGCATATTAGTATATTGTTAATTGCTTGAAATATCTCAAAGACACCATATGACTCACCTCAAAACAGGATCTAATCCTCCTTGCACAATTCCAAATAAATTCTGTACATCAGGTCTCTTATGAGCTGCCCTTAAAAATACCCAACAGACCAGAGGGAAAATAACAAATTATGAACATAATGGAAACAATATATTACGGTCAATATACTTAGTCCAGCTGCAAAGATAGATTAATGCATCGAGCAAAATACAATTACTACTACAATTTGCCATATACCAATTAACCAATTATATGCTGCTAATGTTTCTATTGCAATATACCAAAAGTAGCATTAATGACATACTGATCTAATAGATAGAATAATATATATAGCACAATTCACAGCTTCAAGCTACAATGGAATATGTACATTTATTGTAATTCTAAATCCTATTAACTATTGTGTAACTAATGATGAATGACACAACACCTGGCACAATCAAACAACGGATGAATATTAAAGTGTTGCCTTGTTTCCTAACATGTAAGGATAATCAGCATAAAGAATTAGCCAGTGACGTTCAAGTTATCCAATAATGGAATAATAGATTTTCCTATCTTCTATGCAACTGGGAAACTTGAAAAATGCTAGGAAAAAGTAGCAGCAGCATACACAGAAACAGAGGCGATTTTGGTCAAGAGCTAGTACACATACAAGGCCGAAGGGGTCAATAACATCACAAGGTAGAGGAAGGAAGAAGTTTATGGAGAGGAAGGGAGGAGAACACATGGAGAGAGAAAGAGTATAAATAACTCTTACACTCCCAAAAATTCTATTAGAACAACCAAGCACGTCTAAACCATACCCCCAATATAAACTTAGGTTCAACCTTAAAAAAAATATTTAAGAAGTTGAAATTAAACAGGATAACATTCTGTATCTAACAATTATTTCTTTCTTGGTAAAGATGTTGGTCAACAAGAAGATAAATTTGAACTTGGAATTACCAATAATCAACAGATACATTCAATTTGACACCACGAATATCATCAAAATGAAGTAGACATAAAAAACACATCAATTAGACAAAACTCTTTCAATGACAAATGTATTTGTGCATGAAAGAACCATAAGTAATCAAGTTGTCCATACCGGATATGCATCTATCAATCCAACGAAGAGTGCGATACATAGCTTCCTCAATGCGTGGACCAGTAATGGTAGTTTTTACAACATCATCAAGTGCCATGATAATATCAGCTCCAATCTTATTCTGCAAATATATATAACATGAAAAGCATAATTTTTTATGTAAACTTGAAGACGATATCAAGCAGAAAGCAATGAGAGTATGTGCCATTGTAGACATGACATAATGCAAAAGAGTATAACGTGGGATAATAATTGGGCAATTATTTCTGCAATTTGTAAGTTCATCAGATTGCTGACTGACAGATAGTCATAGATCCTGATAAATTTAAAGGAAGGTTGTTTAACTTGAATTTCAAGGTGTCATACTTTGTAGTCACAAGGTTATAAACTAAACCAGTGTCTTAGAATCATGGTGAGCAAATGTTGGCTGCATGCACATAGTTAGATTACAAACTTTGAGTTCCACGTAGCATGAGTATATGCACAAATATATATGAAGCATTAGTTTAAAAAAAAAATTGTAACTGCAGTGCATAGACATAGGCCAACTAATTTTGCATACAAACTCTTTGACTGCTTGTATAAAGGTACTAAAAATATCATAGAATAACTGAAAAAATCTACTGATTGATAGAACAGTGATGACCAACAAGTATATTAATTTCATAGCAAAGATGCTCAAAAGCTTAATTAAGGTCCAATGTTACTATCATACAAAAAGGTCGCAATGTCATGGTGAACTATGTCATCTGCAATCTTAAGAGACGGCGCAGACTGCTCATGAGCATGACAGAATTTCTCTATATTTTGATGATGTATCACTGACCCATGTACAATGCAAATACAATCCTTCAGTAGACATAAAACCTACAAACCATAACCAAAAATCTCAACAAATTAACCCCTTCAGAGAAAAACTTAGAAAAGAAACAATCAACTATATGTAATCTAATCAATGGCAAAATACCACTGCATACAATCATAGATAAGCCTAGAAGACCAAATATCAAAATGCTAGAATCAAACTTAGCACTAAAATTAATGCACCTTCAAGGATGATGTTAAAAAGCAATAGCAAAGTCCACAGTTTACGTACTTGTATTTGGATAGATTCTTCAGGTGTGAGAAGCATTGGCTTTCCATCAACAGGAGACTGGTATAATAGAGGAAAACAAATTACAACAAAACAAATCATGAAAATTTTCTTTGACTTCAACAGCATAGGTGGACTATGGGGAGCTAGCACACTACCACAAACAAATAACAGGATTACTTATAGTTAACAAGATACTACAAGTACTTAATATCAACACAGCAATAAAAAGAGGCAAAGAAAAACATTATTCATAAAAACTTTGTAGCTGCTGAGAAGGTACACAAATCAGAATTCCTATTCCTCACGATTGTTTTAAATAATTTCTAAAGCCCATGTGTTACAAGAATTTCAGATCCTTGAATATCTTCAAAAGTTTGTAGTATGGGTTTCTTCAGAATCCATATACAGATTAAATAAGTTCTGCCTGAGTGATTTTATACAAGGGATATTTAGATATTTTCTGTTGTAACTCATAGAACCTAAAAGTGCTAAACACACCCTTCAAACAAATATCCAGATTCTGACTATAGAATAGTGGATTTTTGGAGTGAGGTTTAGATAGTGGAATTCTGCGGGCAAGATTTCTAAGGAAGGATATTAATTTAAAGGTGTTTGGCTATATGCCTATGAGATTTCAGTACCAAATGTTCTGAATACCTCAATGTGTATTGAGTAGCAACATAAGAAGTCATTCCATATGTTTTCTATAATGATTAAGAGACAATCAACCACCTCACTACAGGTTATATGTTTTTGCATTGACCTACAGGGTCCATACTCATTATAGTGCTTTACATGGATAAATCATGATAACAATTCTCATGCTGGATTAAATATCAATTAACAAATAAGCATTGGCATCCAAGTAAAAATACATGATTATCATGTAACTTTTAATTGTCACCTGAAATGTGACACCTTGTTCAGTAATATCGGCCAAATGCAATAGTGAAACCTGGAGAGAGAAAGTGCATTAATCATACAGTTGAAATATCAAATCCAACAGAATCAAACTAAATTTATAGACAAAATGAAATGTATATTCTGCCATATCATGAACTAGAAGTGAAATTTGAAAAAACAACTAGCAATCGTCCTCAGAATAGTCTGGACAGTCCACTGCTTGTGGAAGGAGAAAATTCTAGTAACTCTATGAACATTGGATCACACAAAATTCCTTATGTCCTAATATAGGCCCCAGAAGGTATGTAAAAAACTCATGAGCATGATCTTAAATATATTTCTCATTACTAGTTATAATAACGTTAAAAATGATTTGAGTAGAATGTTCTTGCAACTCGGAACAAGTTCTCATATTTAAGGATGCATGAAAATCATATGGATAAACATGTAAATAAACACAAGAGCAATGGTAGATCAAAGAAACCAAATAGGATTCAAAAGCATATGATATTGTTTCAACATCTTGATTACCATTTGAAAACCACCCGAGTCAGTAAGCAGTGCTCTTTTCCAGTTCATGAATTTGTGAAGACCACCCAACTCGTCTATCAGCTCAGCACCCGGACGAAGAGCAAGGTGGTACGTATTACCAAGTATTAATTGGCAGCCAATTTCCTCCAGTTGAATATTAGTTAGACCCTTTATTGTACCTTAAAACCAATTGAAAAACATAGACAAATATATGATACTGATTACCATACGTCACATATCTTTTATACACCAAACAGGATACTGTCACAGAGCTCAATATTATGCCATAAATGGATGACACCCTCAATATAAATCTTTTACCGGTATTGTATCCTCCAAACTAGAACCTTTGTAGTATGATATCAGATCATTATCAGCAGTAACACTCTTAACCTTGTACTGGACAATGAATTTATTGAATGATATGGAAGCAAGATTTAGTTGGTATGCTTTCCTAATCTATTTTGGTACCAAATTAATCTCCAAAGGGAGACAAGTTGGAGACTTAGAATCAAGTTTTGATTTAGTAAATATTTGGTTTCCAGACACAGTATATTCTCCTCCCAAAATGATCCTGTTTATTGCAAAAGTCATAAATTTGACTACAACTCACTATGGGTAATTGGGGTTCTTAGTAACTT
>JBAMIE010178650.1:0-13621 GCA_037177295.1 Kaempferia parviflora | reverse complement strand
TTAAATAAATAATTATTAACTTAGATATTTAAATTGTTTATTAAGTTAATATTTTAAAAATTAGGATTGGATAAATGTCAAATTAGGATCAAGAAGGTTTAAATTAGATTTAATTTGAATTTATTTTGAACAATTTAAAATTAAACTAAATTTATATATACAATAATTTAATTCATTCATAGTTATATATTTTCGAAGGTTAGGATTTAGATTTAATTTTTCTTTTTCTATTTTTCCTAATAATTCATCTCCTACATCCTTAAAGATGTTTTTTTAGTCTAGGTTTATGGGAAGGAAGAAAAAAAATTAACTAAGGGGAGAGGAGGGAAAGGAATTAGGAAAGAAAAAAAATGACGTGGTCGGCTTAGCGACCAATCATGGAGGCCTTCACTAGGTTACAATGGCCTCACAGGTCACAACAGCCTTGCAACCTCACGGAGGCCTTTGCGAGGTTGCTATTGCCTCGCGGATCCGAGCCTGGTGTTAGTGTCGAAACATGGTTTCGATGTTAGTCGATGAGCATAATGGACACGAATAGGCATTGGATTCCATGCATAGAACTTATAACATGAAAACATCCCTATTAATCTTGTATGAGTCGTAGCATCCATTAATACTAGAAGAGTATTTGCAATGAATAGGATCATCCATTCTTGTAGCATTCCTGTTCCAACTCTTCATTACCAAATATTAAGTATTGCTTGGGACATCTAGTATTTAAATTAATGAATTCACAAGTCAATAATATATCATGATTGACAATTTAGAGTTTGACTACACAACTACAACCTTCAATGTAAAATTTGAGAACTTAACTAGGAATGGTGAGAGGTTAGTGGGATCTAGAACCAAATAGTAGAATCTAAAGCACAGAATAGTAAGATCCTATAGTTTAAAAAAAGATATATATATTGGCAATTTATTATTAATCATATGCATTAAATTTAAAAATATTTAAAACATTGCATCATGTTATAATATTATAGGGGGGAAAAATTAAAATTATCCATTTAATTAATGTGTAATAATGAAATAGAACAACATTTTTTATGTAGCAAGCGGTAACTTTTATAAGATGGATGAAAATAGCAGTTCAAAAGATCCTTCTACTTGAAAATTAAAAAAGGTTGACACAAGTTTTCTGCAACTGTGTGATATCTGAAAAATAGCCTCTTCTTAGTGAATTAAAAAATGTTCACATATAATCACAAGTTTTCTGCAACAGTGTGATATCTGAAAAATAACCTCTTTTCAGCAAACGTGAAACTTCAAGTAAATGTATATTTCTTCATTGTGAAAGCATATTTAAATTAAACAAGATTTTCAGGACAGAGATCCTACTTAATTAACAGGTAACTTTCCCCTTTATCTCTATCAGCATGGGTGGTACCTTGCTCATCTCATCTCTATTCTGATTTTGATTGGCATGATGAACAGTTGATTTTGCTTGCATCGACCAAGCTTGTCTATGACTACTAATAATTAAAGAGAATTACCTACAATTGGCCATTCATAAAGAATAGTGCACTCTCATTCATCTAGCATGACTAGTAAAAGTGGAAGCCACCTACTTGGGAAGAGTATCAAGATATGAAATCAGTATATACCTTGAGCATCCAAATCACCACAGCCAACAGATTGTAACTCCTTAGCAAGTTCTGCTGTATTCTCATATGACACTGCGAATATTCTAAGATACTGTGCATTTGATTCAAAAAGGAGAAACCATGACATCAGATGTTAAAATTTTTAATTCATCTAAAACCTAACTGAAAAAGATGATGATATATCTATCGGCACATTTTACCTGAAGAAGACCTCCTTGATTGACAGGAGGTAAGTTCATGAGTGATGGCTTTTCCAGTAGCCTATCAAGAATTGCACTTACCCTTTGCTCTAGAACTCTCTGAAACACATTAGGCAAATAAACATGCTTTAGTTCTCACGGAAGTGTAAAATTACATGCTCTTTTTCAATTTGATGAGGAATCACAAACTTCATTGGCATACCTGCACAAGAATTGACATGACATCGTTAGGTGATGGAAAAACAGCCATTATGGTTGATGCCTCTTTTCTCACAGTGTCTGCAGAGTACATAGAAAACCATCAGAAGATTATCAATCAAATATCTAGTAACAATTGGAGAAAGTCAATTGCAACCTGTAATCTCTTTGTATAGTGTGGAAAGGCCATGCGCAATGTTGCTGGTACCAGCTTGTAAACCCTGATCGCCAAGAACTAAATTGATATCTGTGTTCATAACTTCAACATCAATAAACATTGGTCTTGATGCTACATAATGTTGCATAGCACTAGTTCCCCTGTTAAACTGAAGATGGAAAAGAGTGATTCAATAAAGGAAAGTCATCTCAGCAAATAGGGATACACTTTCAAAACAAGCAACAACTTCAACACCAAAGTGATATATGTTAAACCAGAAAATATGCTATGTATACACATAATGACAAGACATATAAGAAACATTCTAAATTAGATATTTTAAAAATAAGAAAGCATAGAAAACCCAATGAAAAAGCATTCTATGGTGGTAACAGGCGATTCGCTCGCCCCTAGCACCTCTGCCAGCCAGTCCCCAGATGCAAGATATAAGAACAACAAAAAAATAAGGTAAATAAAAACAAATGGTTAATTATAAAGATGTGGAATATAGAATTTCAATTATACAGAAAAAAAGAGGGGGAAAAGAGACAAACAGCATACAATCATTACATTAATCAAGTGTTCATTTCCCTGGAGGATATGTAGACTTTTTGCTTGGAAAAACTAGGAGCATGAAAACTGTTTTCATCATAAATTTATCAGCTAGAAATATATATATATAAAGGATGAAACTCTAAGATAACATGAAGATGAGAACAAAAACACATTAATCTTGCCCTTTTGGAAAAAAAAAAATTATTAAAAAGAGATGGTTCCAATGGATTTCTGTATTTATCCTCAAGAAAATTGCACCAAATTCATGTAGAACAACTTTTTCTAATGGGGCATAACAACCCCAAGATATCACTCAGCCTCTTGTATTTAAGAATGCTTAAGAGGCCTTCACTTAACAATGTGAATGAAACTAAAGGGTGAGTTTCATTCACTTCCTACACCCTTTAACATGTTATTTAACATGATCCATCGAGCCTAACATCACTAGAGGTGAGAGGTTGGCTCTGGTACCATGTTAAAACCCAAAAGGAAGCTTAATCCTATCAATCATGATGTCTGTCTATGCATGTGTTGTATGCATAAATCTATTCCAAACATTAGTTTGAGTTCAAAGTTCAAACCTCAGGAAGGGATCACCGACTACTACAAATTGGTCTGTCCAAACTTTAGTCCCTTTAAGATGGCTCAAATAAAATTAATTTAATGATGAAAAAAGGACAACAGTCTCCCAGTAAGACTAAACTAAAAGCAAGATACACACAGCAATCAATCCATTGTTCACATGATTTTACTATATTAAGGCTCAAACATGGTCCAGCTAGTATAACAATGCAGAAATGAAGAGTTTAATACATTAAAATGTTTGTTTGTAGATTTCTAGATTACTTGTCTTGATTCTCAAAGACCAAAGTCAATCCTCATCAGGTTGATATAGTCAACTCATTTCACATTCAAAACCATACAGACAAAACAGAAAACAACATTGTTTCCTTGTTGAGTTAGAACACCGCTGGTTTCGCCACATTCATGTAAGCACAGCTAAGTACCTGAGCTAAGATTTTAGCACACTCTGCCATTGTAGACAATTCCCTCCGCTGTGATGCTGCATCAAACCGTGATAACAATCTATTCTCCAATTCTACAATAGCAAAGAGGGTCCCAAAAGAATAATATAGGACGTGGAAATAAAATTAACAATATATCATGAAGAAACATAAGAAACTAATGTGCTTCCAAACACACCATTACAATATTCTTGAAGATTTGCGACTGCAACTTCAAGACCTCTGCTAGCATTTGCAGCACCAACTGCTGATGGCATATTAATTCCATGTGTTCCAACATCCTCTTCAGCAAATGATCCTATTGAAAACAATGTATCATGATAAGATGATGAATAATCTGTACCTAAATCCAGGTGATTAATCAAGTCAATTACACTCAGCAGGAAACCAATTCTTCTCGCACAACAAATGTTAGTTATATGCCAAAGCTGTCCATCTTGGACATTCAGGAATTTAGGAGTTTGCTTTTATCTTAAATGTTGCATTATCTATAGATGATATGTCATGAGGAAGAAATGAAACAATGGAAGCAACACAAGCAGTTTGCTGCTAACTAACTTGAATGATTATAACACATTGCCACAGAAAGCCTGTGATGTTCAGCCACCATGGTTGGAAATTGATATCTTGTGTATATGTTACTATTGTAGTTCAAGTGCTCTTGTGATTTTGTTGTCATTTATTCTTCGAAATTAACCTTCATATTAGTTTCAAGTTCTAACAAAATACAGTTGTATTTCCCCAGCATCACTATAAAAAGGGATAGAGAATCATGACCACAATTGGTCGCTCAGTGCCAGTGACATCTCCAACTCAGATGTCAATAAATAATACATTCTGAAACATAAAACTGTTATAACTACGTCCCTATTTTTTCTGAAAGGCACCACCTCAATACCCAGGGCATCAGATAAACATTATTATGTCAAAATTTGTCGCAAATAGGTACCTCCTTTTACTTCATTCAAACAAACAAAATTAGGTATTTGTCAGAAATTTGTTTACCTACAAATCCTTATATTAATCCTAGTGCTTCAAGTAGTCTCAATAAGAACAACTAAACTATGTAGCTGTTTAAAAAAAAAAAAAAACAAGCAATGTGCTGTGTAGAACCAGCAATGTGCTGGTAGAAAAACAGCTACAGCTGTTTTTTAAAAAACAACAATATGCTGTTTTTAAAAAATTTAAAAACAGCAATGTGTTGTTTTTTAAAAAACAACTAAACTGCGTAGTTGATTTTTCAAAAATAGCTACATTGTGTAGCTGTTTTTGAAAAATCTACACAGCGTAACTGTTTTTCAAAATAGCACTGCGCAATCTGCATGCCGGAGAGACTGCAATTTGCATGCAAGAGAGAGAAGAGAGAGATTAAAAAATGCAATTGAACATCGCGTCAGATGACCACATCAACAGTCGGCCACGCATGCCCATATAAGAGTGTGCATGGTAAAATTTCCGTGTATATATATATATATATATATATATAGAAAATATTATTTTTCCAAACCCCACTAACTATTTTTGTTGGTGTTTAATCTGTTTTTATTGAACATGATTAAATTAGGAGTAAGCTATAGATGTTTAATCTGTTTTTTAAATTGTGTTTTTTTTATATGATGTTAATTCTAAAATACTTTTGTTTAAAATGATAGTTGGATGGAATGAAAGAAAAAAAATTAGTAGAGAGGATATTGGTGGGTATGGGAACGGGAATAAAAGTTTAAAATCTGATGGTGATGGGGATGAATATAATAAATGGGGGTGGGGACAGAAGATATAGAATCTGAGTCAAAGTCGACCCATTGCCATCCCTATCCATAATCAATAATTTTAGTAGATAAATTTTATAAGAGGCTTTGATGAGACTCAAGTACAATGGAAATTATTAAGTTATCCACCCATTTCAAACAAGGGAATATTGGTCATCCAAAGTCTAAAACTGTGTTCATTCACAAGACTATTTATTGAGTCATCAACTACTATGACCATTATCCATCACAATTCAGATATATCATTTAAACAAAAACAGAATAACAAATTAACAAGCATTCGACAAACATTGTCATTAAAAACATGCCCCTAATAACGCCTAGGTCCTAACTCATCAGACCAATTAAAAATATACCACTCTTCAAGCATTAATTATGAACACTACTTTTCTATGAACCAGTATTATAGATCTTAATCAACATCATCATCATCAAGCTTATTTGCCCCAACTACCCTATGCCAAGCTATATCATCAGTGATAAGTGTAGAATAGGAAAATCCACAATTTTGTATAAATTCAGTTAAATTCAAAAATATAAATAATGGGCATTCCAGTATTAACTGAGCATTAACTTATCAAATTTAATATTGCACAAGTTTGCAAGGAAAGTGAAAGGAAGGAGATCAGTTAGACAAAAAAAAAAAAATAACCATCTTACTCAGTTTTTGTGCAATTGAAGCAGCCTCAGCAACACAACTATCGTCGGAAAACAAAGGTGAAAGTTCCATGAGGTCACCAGGGCTGCTGTTGAATTCCATCAAATACTGAAAAAAATTGTAGGATAAATAACACAGGGTTATTAATCAGCAAAATAAGGAAAGAGAGGGAAATTGGCAAAAAAAAAAAAAACTCAATTTCTTGGTTACCTTGATAAGCTCAATGGTTTGACTAGCAGTTTTTCTCTGAGAATCTGCACTCTATCAATCAAACTATATAATCAGAAATCTTAATAAACTAGAAAGCAAGATCACTGACTTAATGCACATGCAAGATGCATGTTTTAGGACTTGAACTTTTGTTGGAACAACAGAATATGCAATAGAAGGAACATTTTTCTCATTAGTCAATCAGCACAAACACTTACCTGCAAATGGTCACCAATTTTAGCAGCAGTCTGCCCCACACTGGAAATTCTAGAGTCTAGCCTCTGAAAGCTCTGATGTAGACCATCTACACCTTTTTCCAGCTGAAAGAATAAAGAAAAAGGGGTAAAAGTCAGTTTTCTACAATTCTTGATGAATAGTTTGGGAGATAAAATATTACCAAAGGAAAACAAAAGATATGTAGGTTTTATCTCTGATTTAAGACTTAAATAGTGGCGGTTAATCCATGAAGCATGTACACAAATTAGATCGAGATGCTCCAAATGATATTTAGGTGAAGGATTCAAAATAACCTCATGGTGCTTCATGCTACTACACTTTAAATCACTTAAATTTGTTTCAATGCCAATAATTTATCTTGGTCTTTAAGTCACTTTAAAGTGCAATTTCATTTGAAATTGCTACAACAACAACCAAGCTTTTATTCCATTAAGTGGGGTTGATTATATGGATCCTTCGACACTATTGGACTCGATCTCTTACTATATTATCATCTATATTTAAATGAATTTTATCTTATTTTATCGTTGTTAACCAAGTCTTTGGTCTTTCTTTCTCAATTAATGTGTGTATTTGTCATACTCTCACATTGCTTAACTGGGACATTGCTTAAGTATATATTTATGTCATCTTAAATGCATCTCTCTAAGTTTTCCCACAATAGGTGTTTATTCTCATTTCTTATTCTCATAGTTTCACACATTCATCTTAACATTCCGACTCGCATTTTTTGCTAGTGTTTTTGATTTATTGTCTAACATCAGCTTCATATAACATAGAAGGTATAATCGTCGGTTTATAAAACTTCCCTTTAGAAGTACCTTACTTCACAAAGAACACCTACACTCTTCTCCATCTCCATTTCAACCCTTTTGCTTGTTTCCTACGTAAAACATTTTTATCAACCCCTCAATCTTTTTGTAAAAACAAACCTAAATACTTAAAGCTATGTAACTCAGCATCTTCTATCTTTACAATTGCCTTCCTACTATTACTAAATCTAAATTCCATATATTGTCTTTCTTTACTAAGCCTTAAACTTTTTTACTTTTGAGTATTCCTACCGAGATTCATGTTTAGCATTTACTCTTTCACGTGTCTCATTAACCAAAAGAATATTTTTTGCAAACAACATGCACCATGGAAATGTGTATGTGCCTAAAGAGTTCATCTATAATTTGTGTAAAAAGGTATAGAGTTCGAGACGATCTTTGATATAACCCTATCTTTATATGAAACATTTTAGTTAATCTACTAGAATCTTCACTCTTGTTATTACATCCTCGTACATATCCTTAATTATTTTAATATACACCACACTAACACCTTCTAAATCTTCATATAATTTTCCTCGGAATTCTGTCACAGCTTTTTCTAAATTAATGAATATGTATTCATTGTACAAGACTTCCTTCTCTTTCTGATACTTTTCAACTAGTTATTCGGAAAGATGGATAATTTTTTATTGTCAATTCAAATTGATTTTGAGTCACCTTGGTCTTTTATATATTGCAATTTATCAAATGCATTCAAATAATTCAGAATTCATCAAGGTCTTCTCGAATGTCTTATTTATACCTCATTCGATTTGGTAAGCATTAACTACTGGATCTGTGGGACAAACTCGTTCTCCTGTCTTTGGCGCTAATTCTTGGTCTTTGTAAAC
This sequence comes from Kaempferia parviflora, assembly GCA_037177295.1. Classification (NCBI taxonomy): domain Eukaryota; kingdom Viridiplantae; phylum Streptophyta; class Magnoliopsida; order Zingiberales; family Zingiberaceae; genus Kaempferia; species Kaempferia parviflora. Next base: position 5,339 of record JBAMIE010178650.1, on the reverse strand, counting down.
AGGCATTCTAGATAAAATTTCTGTGCGATGGTTACTGCTTTTTATGTCCTATTTTGAACTGTCTATTTTTCTTTTTTTTCATCTGAATTTCTGTATAGCTATGTTTCTAGACTTATTTGGCATGAACTTTTTTAGAGAATAAAATTCACATATTATATGTATATTAGTTGCACTTTCAACACTAAAAGTTGTCCATTGCGATTAAGCCTTATGAAGAAAGCCAAAATTTTAGCCTTGATTGTAGATGACACATAAACGTTCTAGAGGCCACCATATTTTTATGATAACTTCAAACATTAATCTGCTTTTATTGGGAATAAATTACAGGGGCAAGCCATATATCATTGGAAAGCCACAGATGTCTAGTTTTCAACAAAAAAACGGTGCTAAAAAATAATAGTCTATGACCATTTTGATTGAAGTCTATTAGGCTAGACATGCTGCTCGGGAAAGATTAATCTACTCGTTAATTCAAAATTAACATGCTACTCAGGAATTTGAAAGGATCAACCAACTTTTGGTATTCTTGGTGATTTTATTCTTGGTACTTGAAAGCAGATAAGTCTATAATACCTTTGTATTGTTAAACTCACTTGTCATTCTCAAGGCCTTGGGAAATATAAATCTCATTTAATGAAGCCTTAGGAAATATAATTCTCATTAATGCATTTTGACTCATTTTGGAAAGGCTATCTTTTGTATTGTTGGGAACAGTTTTTTTAGATTAAAAAATAACATATTGTTAGCTTTTAAGCTTGTTAGAAGATTTATCTTCTTAATATTTTTCTAAACTCTTTGGTAGATTTCCTAGTGGTGAATGTTGAGAGTGCCTTGTATCACCTCCTATTTCTCCTACACTTTTTGGTGTCAAGTTGGTATTAGAACATCAAGAAATTGTATGAGCAAGTTAGACAAGAGATTGTTAAGCAAAATGTAAAATATCAAAAAAAAAAAAAAAAAATACAATAAATATAGGATGCAATCAGTTTTCAAGGAAGGAGATTCGGTTAGGATACACTTGAGAAAGGAGCGTTTTCCTTGTAGTCGATATGGAAAGTTGCATCCTAGAGCTGATGGTTCTTTTAGAATTTTGAAAAAGAGTGCTAATGCTTACGATATTGAGTTGCCGAGTGGTTATGGTGTTTACGTAACTTTCAATATTACTGATCTATCTCCTTATATCGATAAGGAACCCAACTGAGGACGAATCTTTTCCAGCCGAGGGAGAATGGCATAGAAACAATCTAGAGGCTGCCATATTTTTATGACAAATTCAAATATTAATCTTCTTTTATTGGGAATAAATTACAGGGAAAGCCACATATCATTGAAAAGTCATGGATGTCTAGCTTTAAAAAAAAACCGTGCTCAAAAATAATATCCTACATGAAGTTATGGTCATTTTGATTTAAGTTTGTTAGGCTAGACATGCTACTCGAGAAAGATAAATCTACTCGGGAAAGATTAATATACTCAAGAAAGATAAATCTACTTGGGTAAGATTTGTAACAATACTCGGGAAAGATTAATCTACTCGGTAATTCAAAGATTAACATGCTACTCGGGAATTTGAAAGGAACAACCGGCTTTTGGTATTCTTGGTGATTTTTCTTCTTGGTACTTGAAAGCAAATAAGTCTTTAATACCTTTACATTGTTAAACTCACTTGTCATTCTCAAGGCCTTAGGAAATATAAATCTTATTAATGCATTTTCACTCATCGTTGTTTCAAGTCTCAACTATAAAGGCTATCTTTTGTATTGTTGGGTGCTTGGTAGGCGAGTTTAGGAGGCTGGAATGAGAATGAAATCTATTTCGTTCTCATTATTGATACTTGGTAGACGGAAATAAGAATCAAAATATGGGTTTCATACCCATAATTTTATAACTTACACCCCCTAGGTTATCGCTAAACTAATTCCCCCTCAATCAAAACTCATTAACATTCTCATTGCCAAATATATACCAATCGTCCCCTGAGATTAAAAAAATACATATTGTGAGCTTTTAAGCTTGTTAGAAGATTTATCTTCTTGATATTTCTCGAAACTCTTTGGTGGATTCCCTACCGTGGTGAGTGTTGAGAGTGCCTTGTATCACCTCCTATTTCCCCTTCACTTTCCGGTGCAAGTAGACACAATCAAACATCTAGGCACCACCTTTTAGATTGTCCTAATAATGATTCAACCTATTTGATCATAATAATATGATAAAGGCAACCATATATTCTAAAGATTTTTAAACACAGGTTGTCAATGACACCTTCAGAATCTCATACTGATCAAATTATCAAACCGACCCTCAACTCCCAATAATGGAGATTTGGATATATGAATTTCAACCAACCAAATGTTCATGCTGTCATGCGGACCCACCAAAACAAATTTATCTGAGTTCCAATGTTACTTTGACCTAGGTGTTTGTGAGCACAAAAACAACAATCTTGGCTCACAATAGAGATTGTGAAGAGGTATATGAATTATTTAAAAACCAATTCTCACTTTTCACAGCCCGGCAATGAACTACTACTAAACAGCATTGGTATAACATTCCTTAATTCATCCGTCAACATGCTTTCACTAAAGTTAGTTAGACTCATCCAGCCTTCTATGCAATTCAACTATTCATTTCATCTCAAAGCGATAAACAGGGAATTGAAAAACCACTATTTTCAAATTGAAGAGAGAAGCAAACTCTTAGCAGGTGTTGAGTTTTATGTTGGTCCCACAATTATACTTCTCAAGTGCTTAAGGCAAATTAATAATATTTCACTCGTCTGACGTTATAAATTTATTTCATTAACCTCACAATTTTTCATGTAAAACAAAACTTAGGTGACACATCCATGTTATCATTTTGTTAAAATCACTAGCAAGCATAAATTGCCCCCAAAACCTGCACTTTTAGATATCAATGGCAGTCTAATATGAGAGACTATATCGGCATATATCACATTTCCATCCATCATTAATCCTGTTATCTGAAATCCACTAATAATTTCTAATCAAAGAAACTATAAATGATCCCTGTATCCATGCTCATCAACCATAAGTGTCAACGGCCAGAAATGCTTTTACTTACAAGAAATCTAAAGATTCATCTTCCATGGCGTTCTAAAAAATATATGATTAGAAAGCATTTCAGAAGTATAATCTTAGGTGAATATGTACAAAATGTTTACATCACGTTTAACTGATGAAAGTTGGTTTCTTTGTAACGAACTATCTTTAGAAAACCATTTTCTGGCTAACCTCAGCAAGCGTTTTGCGATGTTTAGCATCTTGGACCTCAACATCCTTCTTCAGATTCTGGAGTCTCCCATCAATCTTCAACCAAAAAATCGCATGTACTCTAGATCATTCACGCAAGTTCAAGGACTAGCATAAGAAACTAATACTCCATAAAGATACAGCACCTGTTGCCGGAGATCCGCCAACTCCTTGCACGAATCTTTGAAGAGCGCGAGGAGCTCCTCCACTGCGGGGAACATCGGGATACCCGAACCCTGAGGGCCTCGGAAAGTCCCATTCTGCATGTGGTCCGGCGCACCCGTGCTATCCGCCCCAACCGCGTCGTCGTCTTGAAATGATGGCAGAAGCTCGTTCACCAAACCGCCAAATAACGCATCGAAGGAGAAATCTCCCTACAAGATCAAAGTAACATTCGATAGCCCAACTGCAAACCCATTTAAAGATTAGGAGAAGGAGATCACCTTGAAATCCTCGATGTCTAGGATGAGAGGGAGAGTAGCGGCCGAGGCCTTGGCCGACGCCATAGATGGAAATAGAACGAAAATTGGAAGGGCGATCGCGACTGCGAGGGTTCAATTGGAGGTCGCAGAAGGAGGACCAGAGACGAGGTCTACGTCGGGGTCGAGGTGGTGCGCCGGCTAGCCGGCCGTCGTCGCTTTCGCACCTGGTTTTGGTCGATCCGATGGAGTAGGCGAAAAGTATCTTCAGTCTGCTGGCATTTAGAAATTCAACAAAATAAATTTATATTTTTTTAAAAAGGACTCGTTTAGTTTGCAAAATAACTATTTATTAAAATACAAAACAACCTATTTCAATTCAACAATAATAATATAGGGTTAAAATAGGCCGGGAAAAATACATCCTTCGAGTTTTTTTTTTTTTTTTTTTTTTCACTTATATAACATTTTAGTTACCATTTTATATCTCCCGATACTATCGTTAATTACATTCTTATTATTTTTAATTTTTCCCACGTTTATCTTTAAAATAGTTTTTTTCTTATTTATGTTCCTTCTCTTTTATTTTTATTTTAGATAATATCCCTACAGTTAATTATTCAGACGGAAGTGACATATAATACACACATGACTCTTTTCTTCCTTGTCACACGTTTCTATTCATCTTCTCCCCTATCACAGTGTGTCCTCATCATCGCTGCTCGAATACAACTTGACATTTCATGAAAAGAAATTCGACGACAAGTAGGGAAACCGCGCCACCGATTTTTATCTCTCGTCGATGATTCTACCGGTGACTTGTTCTTCTTCTACAGGTTTCGCACGATATTGACGTAGACCTTGTTCATCGTGTTCAAAAGTCGTCCTTCATGGTGATGAACATCTGCAACGGATGGGCTCCATTGTCCGCCCCTACTCTTCTATTGTCGTTCGTAGCTCCTCCGTCATCGTCCCGACGAATGCTCGCATCTCCCTAGTGAACCCGTCGTCGTCGCATGAGCAAGGGCGGAGCCAAGTTATTGGCTATCCGGGCTGAAGAAAGGAAAAAATAAGAAAAAGGAGCGGCTAACCCGCAACTAGTCGGGGGTGATGATGTTGGTATCTGCAGCTAGGCGGGGATGATGACGTGCGTCGGCGGCTAGTAGCTCACAGCTTGAGATAAGCCCCGGTAGATCATCTAGTCTGGCTTCACCAGTGCGCATGAGTCCATGAACATTGATCTCAACCAAACAGGCGCATAGAGAAGTGCAAGCCCGGTAATGGGACATCTATGCTACTGCTAGCTCCACTCCGTAAAGTACCAACTACATTTTATCATGTCTGAGATCGGGCGGATGACACTGGTGGCACGACAATGAGGTGGCAGAAGACTGAGCGTTGACTATATATCCAGTGACGTGGCATTTAGTCAATCTTGTTCCATATTTCATCCGTCCGTCCGCCTCCTACAAGCAATCACGCAAACTCAAAAGAACGTTAGCGACTGAACCACGGAAGAGGTTCTCTAGTTTGGTCCTCCGACGCTCAAGTCAGTCAAGCTCCCAAAATAAAATGTACAGTGGAGGAACAGTAAAAGTACCGTGGCTTGCGTAATAATGCGTACATGCGTCGGAAGCTGTGAACCTCTATT
>JBAMIE010178642.1:0-13622 GCA_037177295.1 Kaempferia parviflora | reverse complement strand
ACAGAAGTAAGAAAGTGAGTCAGTGATTCATAAATAAGGCAAACTAAAAACATAAATTAACACACACAAAAAAAAAATCTGCTATGTGGCTAATAATAAAAAATCAATTCATTCAGACTCAAAAAGGAGGAAATGGCAAATAAAAGCCATCATATGAGACCAGAAGGCCAATTAAAGCAATGGCACTCTATTACATTAACAACAAGTATTATCTATTATAAATAGAAAATTCTCAATTAAAGAGCAAAGAACATTTCATAAGAACTCAAGGCAGGTTTTGAACCAATATAGCCAACCATAAGCAATAAGTACCAGTCCAATAAAGAAGAAATCATGATTATAAAACTCCTCTCGTCAATAAAGAATATTTTGTTTATTTATATAGTAACGGCAATATGTCTTGCATCAATAGATGTCAAAAGTCCAAACTAGTGCGATATCAGTCTAGGGTATCAGTATTTAATAAAACTTTAAATGATCCTCAATACGAATAATAAAAATTATTTAAGAACCAAAAAAGGAAGTTTTTTTCATGGGAAACACAAAAAATAAAGGCAAGAAATATAGAAATTAGGCTGATAGCATATCTTAAACGACCAAGCACAGATTGTTACACACAGATAACCTGAAAAAATGCAAAATTTTGCATCATATAAACAATTACAGATTTTATGACTGTTAACTGATTGAAATAGAAGCATCAATAATCACCATCCAGAATATCCAGATTAATCAATTATTTAAAGTAAAAAACAAAAGTATTTTTTAAAACATGAATTGCAGATAAAAACATCAGAATTAACCAGAATCGCCCTTTTACTTTTTGGTCAGCACAACAAGCAACTAATCTAAAAAGTCTTATTATTCAAATCCATATAGTGCTGTTAGAAATCACTTAACTTCCCTACATTTTGTTAGCGTAATAAGTAACTTAATGTACTCCCATAAAATGCAGCATGTAATTCAACAGAGCATCCATAACCTACTGATGCCTTACAGTAAAAATTAGTTTGAGAACAAACACTAGATCTAACTAGGTTTAGATTGATTCAAAAATATTTTGTCTTTTGTTCCCAATATTCTACCGTCTTATATATAAAATGACTACATGTTCTAATTTAATACTTAGCCGCATAAGAATCATTCTAATCTTCTACTTTATATTAGACTTACTTTTTCATTGGATCACAAAAGGTTAATATTTTTTAATAAATTCAGATTCTCGTTTACCTTAACTTTGAAGAAGCTATCAGTTTAAAATTGCTATTGAATCAATTGTTTGTCATCAGTACCAACCCTAATTCCGGAAAATAAAAGTCTGGAAACAACTATTAGTTTGAAACTGACTCAGCTCCATCAATTTAACTCTTGAGAGATCCTATCCACATTCCTACTCTTTCTCGTCTTCTCTATTGCTTCTTACCATTGGTTATCTGCTTATATCGACTTAGTAAAAAATATGTGCTTGTATTGAGAGACTCTTTCTCAGACTAAAATTTGCTAGGTACTAAGATCTACAATCAGCATACACATGTAAGTAAGAAATCATTAGTTTTTTCAGAAATATCAATCATTTTAATTTCAACATAAAACTGATATGATATTAACAGGTGAGAGACGATTTCACATGAAAAAAAAGTTAGGATCGCGCATGAACAGAAATCAGAAGCCATAACTCATACCTCGAACGGTACTTTCAGAATTCGAGATCTTCTCCTCATTCGGTGAAGCGATCACAGGCTTCATAGCTCTCGATCGCGGTACCCTCCCTCGCCGACGCAGAAGCCCCCTTTCGATTTACTCAATAATTTTATTTCCGCACAACACATATTTAAGCGAAACCTACGTGAACCAACCCAGCAACAGAATTGGTTATTAACCTACAGTTGGGCCCGTAATCATACCCAATATATGGTGGGTATAAGTGGGGAAATCGTACAAGGAGTCGGCAATAATATTGCTCGAACAAAGAGAAGCCAAGCTGGTGTTTTCCTTCTCGATGAGTTGCGACTCTGTCGTATAGGGAAAGGCCGCAAGAAGAATCAACGGTAGATCTGGGTTAACTTCATAAACAGACGGTGGATCTGGATGAACCTAAATTCCTTACATTATAATTTCCATATGCGTAAAAAAAAATTAGATTATGAAATCAGCAATCAAATTAATGAGATTTTAAATCTGGATTAATTTGGCCTCATTTATGAGAAATTACTTATCTCCCGGGTGCCCAATTGGCTAATTAAAGGATGGTTATAATATGACAGTGATTAAATTTCGACGGATGCATGTCTCATGAAAAATTTCTCCTGACTCCTAACAATTTGATGGTCGGTTATAAATTGATCCTTTTTTTTTTACATAATCTGAGAATGGAATAGGATGAACACGTACTGAAATGAACATAATCATCAATAACTACTGATAAATTAACTTAAAAGTCATTTACGTGAGAATCTGTATTGAATTCCTTTTGCTACCAAAATGAGAAATTTCTAACTTAAAGTCATTTACTTGAGAATCTTCATTGAATTGCTATACTACAACTATAAGTCACAAGATTTCCATTGGCAGTTGTCAGATGGAAATTAAATATGTGCATTATCTCCATGAATCTCTATATGCATGGACCATGCAACCGACACCAACCTACTAGTCCATTTCATTCATTCTCATCTGCTTCTTCACTTCAGTGTAATGACATAATAATAAAATTTCTGTTCCTTATCATCTTCTTCTGTTTCTTGAATAAAATTTTGGCCCTAATTAAGAATCCTGCCGATTAAAATATGCTAAAAGGTTGGATCACAGTGTTTCTCATGGGAGCTCTAGGACCAAAGTCATCAGATACACAGTAGCTTATATATATGAATTCATGCTAAAGAACTCACACGGATTGATTTGGAGGTTTGAACTTAATTTAACAAACATCTTCAAGCATGCATTTACTTCTCCTGGTCCACTGTAACTTTTCCATACAATTAAATATAGAGACGACTGGAGTTCTGCTTCAGGCCCTTTAAATGCAGCTTCTGTTTGATTTGCTGTAGGGATTAGGGAAAGTTAATTTAGTGGTGTTTCTGCAAATCCATAATTCCAAAGGGTGTAAACGCACAGATTTATGTGGCATGAATTTTGTCAGGAATGTGCTATGATATATTTGTACAGATTTTTTTTCTCTAAATGAGATGTACAATTAAGAGATATTAAACTTATATACTGTTCATCGAAACTGCTTCCTAATTTATCTAAATGATTAATAAAAAATATCTATAGAATTAAATTGACGGATTCGATCAGATTTGATAGTATCTGATTAATTATTTTTCAAATGCTCCAAATACACCCAGTACTGCTGCTTTCTTCTGACAATACATAATCGAGGAGTGAAATTCCAAGGGGAATATTCCAACATGTAATTATCGTGGTTGTCACCGTCCAAGAAATCTTATCTCTTCAATCAAATCAAACCCTAAATGATTGATGAATATTAACATCCAAATTTGGAGGACAGCCCATGCACTGCATTACACCTCTGCTGCCCCCATGCACTGCAAACTCTCCAACATGAAATTTTAGCACCGTGCATGCACCTTATTCGCTCTGGGTACGGTCACGTGCATGCCTTGATATTCATTCAAATTTCAATATGAATGATAATTCAGTGAAAACCTAAGGTCCAAATTTTTATGTTTTAACTATCGTACCACTTCGAGGAGACATAACGTCCATGCAAATAATGCAAGTACTGAGAGATGCCTGTCTTTCCAATTTAGGAATCTCTAATCTAATAAACAATTTTTAATATTTAACCTGAATAAAACTAAGATTCAACTTAAATATTTTTTTTCAAAATATACTAACATTTTCATTCCACGCGTGGTTCACTATTGATTCACTAGACAAAGTCAATTTCCGCATGATTCATTCCCCTAAAAGATTAAAATATCCTTCCACTTAAAAAACTGCCCGATACTTGATTTATCTATCATTCTATCGTCCTCTACTGTCGGACTGAGCTAAATCACCATTTCTCCTGATCTACAACTAACAGTCAACTGTTCTATTTGATTGGTTGAGCAAGTGGGACCTGTCCAAAATATATCATAGCCCATGGGCATGTAGCTGAGTGCAGATCCTATGATCCACTTTTCATTCCTGATCCACATCATGAGGACCGTTGGACCAAATCAGGAGGGATCAATATATAGATTCATAATCTAATCCAACGGTACTCGTGACGTGGACCAGGAAGGAACAAAAGAAAAATAGACCCAACAGCTATCCATGATGACATCAGCATGGCCTTCAGCTGTACATGGAATGGACACTGCAATTCAAATGGTTCGTCTTTTGTCGGCATATTTCTTAGAGCCAAACTTTCAAAATCTTCAGAAATCCCAACGAAAATCCGAAAGCGTCCATAAAAAAAAAAAAATCTAAAGCGGATCTGACAAAGATTTGGTGAGAATCTAATTGAGATATTTTGTTTAGGTCCACATCGGCGACGACGATTGATTAATTAAGCAGTTCTGTCAATTAACGTTACATACTTGCAGAAACCATGAACACTTGCTTCACCACATTCTCTGCAGGTAAATTTCCCTTTCTTCTTCTTCCTTCGCCAGCTCAGAGCACCGATCCAGCTTCCCGGCCACCGTCTTCTTGAAGCTAAATGCCCCTTCCACTAGCTCAAAGCATGGCTTCTTCAGCATCCCACTGTTAGCTACCACACTCGCTTCCCTCAACGGCAGCCGCGGTTTCCTCACCTTCGCCGTCGACGACTGCGTGTTCGCCATGTAGTTGGGAGAATTCAGGTCGCTTAAGTACTGCCGGAGACCCCCCTTCGCTGGAGTAACCGCCGCCGCTGAACCGTATCTGGGCGTGCTCTGCGCCGTAGCTGGGAACCGGTGCCCCTGCTCGGAGGCGGCACAGTGCGGACATTTGTTCTCTTGCGATTGGCGGCTGCGGCGGCCGGTAATTGAGATCCTTGCCGGAACGTGACTGCTTGGAAGCGGAGAGGAGAACGCCACGTGGTCCGCTGCCGGAGAGGGACTGCTCCGCCGGGGGCAAAGCCTCAGCTTTCGACGACACGTGTCGACCTCGACGATCTCTGGGCTTCTGGCGAAGGATGCACCGTCGATGCTCGTCGAGAGCCGCCGGGTTTGAGTTCCGGCGTGGAAATCGAGCCGTTCCTGCAACGGAGACAAGTAATTGCTTATTGCTCCACAGAAATTAGAGCTAGAGTTGGGATATTAACGGCGTACTAAGGAACTCCGATGGCGGATCACCGGCGGCGGAAAATCTCGGTCACAGAAGAGAAAACTTCGAGATCTTTGAGCTCTGACTGCGACCTGAGCTCGGACCAGAGCTTGCATGCAGTGGAGAGTGGCGGCAGCTTGCTTTCGCACTAGATATCCTCTCACTAAAGCTTGAAGCTTGACCAATGCTTTCAGAGCTCTGAGTGTTTTCCTTGCCTTCAAACAAATCACAATTGATTCAATTGAATGATTCGAGTGTTGTTGATCGATTTGAATAAAGGAAATGCCAAAAGATAAGGTCGAGATTTGAATCTGACAGGAAAAGGAGTAATTAAAAGAACAAGAGGAACCAAAGAACACAATTTTAATAGATTTCTTTCTTTCTTTCTGAAAGGTTTAATGCAGTGTGAGATACCAAGTAGGCCCTGAACGCTGTTTGAATCCGTATAGCCGCCAGCTCGATGACTCCATTACCGGCGATCCGCACGACGGCAACAGCGGCCTCGGTGGCCTTGACAGCAGTGTTGGCCGCGGCCGCGGCCACTGCGATCGCGTGCTTGCTCTGCTCCTTCTCGCTGACGGCGTAGAAGGACTTAAACCACGCCACCTCGATCGCCGCCGCGGCTGTGGAGGCATTCTGGCTTCCCGACGACGACGTGTAGCCGGAGTCTCGTGCTCTCCGGAAGCTCCACCTTTTCTTCTCCGTCTTCTCCTCGCGGGAGCCTCCGTAGCTCGAGGAGTCCCGGCAGGGACTCTTGTTCCCATTACTCCCGCTCCAGAGGCTGCGACACCACCGCGCCGCCCGACCCATTTCCTGTCCGGCGAAAATTAATTCACTCCGACGAGAAGTCAAACAACTTCACTGCATCAAGCACAATAGGAAAAATATAAAGAGAACAATTAACAAAAAAAATTACTTCAAAAGACTTCTCTTTCTGGTAGTAAAAATTAAAGAAAGAGAAGATCAAACGACTAAAAATAAAAAATCTCCAAGAGAAAGGACAGAGGTGAGATTCAAGAAACATAGAGAAGCAACCAACGACCTTAGAGTGGCACGGGGAAAGGATGGATATCTGTAACTTCACCAGCAGGAAGACAAGAAAGGCACAACAAGGAATGAAGCAGCAGACCGACCTCGAGGGATCAACAAGCTCGCGTCTTTCTCCCAATTTTGTAACTAGAAATCTATCTGTTTATGAGAAAGATAAGATTTTGACAGTCTCGTGATTGCCCTCGATGCATTTATTACACATTCAGATCAATCGATTTATTTTATTTTATTTTTAATTTTGCATGGAGTTCGCTGTGGCTGCAGCTCAAGGAAGGCCTCTGGCTTTTCTCAGTCGAGGAACTGCTCAGCTCTGTGACTGGGCAGAGTACACATCTAATCTAAATGGAGAGACGAAGAAAAAGGAGAAGAATTAAACGCTGCGCATTCGTCTACTGCACTAATGTTCTTGGGTAAAAGTAAGGCGCAGTCAATCTCTGCTCTGCTCTTCTCTGCCACGGCGACTTTGAGTGATTCCCATCGCAGAAGGAAAGAAAGCAGGACATGAGAAAAAGCTTACTGTTTTCTTGCTGCGACGCCGCCGCCGCCGCAGCCTCCTCCTCCGCTGGCGTTTGGAGAATCAAGGGAGAGGAAGATCTAAACATTCCAACAAGGATTTGAGGCGGTTTACATACGTGGATCCGTGAATTTGAAAAGAGAATCTCTCGAGTTAATTTCTCTATGTTCTACTCCAATAATTTATGTTGAGATAAACCTAGTCATTAATTAGGTACAATATATTTTTGGTTAAATTTCATTTTTACTCCGAAAGTTTACCCCGTATTCATTTATCATCACAAGTTTTGAAATCTTTCAAAATAGTTTGTAAAATTTTCAAACTCTTAAAATTCAATTGAGAAAACAATAAGTGACGAGTTTGCCACTTACACGATACATCACTCTCAAGTCAGGCATTTAAACTTTGTGAAAGTCGTCAGTAATATTTATGTCTAAACAGCCTTAGAACTATGTAATATATCTCATTGACTAAGATGCTCCATTATTCTAATAAAACACAATAGAGTGAAAAATCTCCATAATGCTTGTATAGCAATTCTTATTAATATTAAATTAATTATGTTATAATAAACTTTCTCAAAACTGAATATTCAAAATGAAAAGAATTAGTAAAAACATTTATTAAAGGAGTCAAATCAATCTATTTATCATACTATATCATGCTTGTATTATTTTTATTTTTCTTCTATTAAACATTTTTCAGTGAAGTTAAGATCATGGAGATACTTCGCATGTTGTTTCTCCCAGATTTAAAGGTCTGTTAATTATATATGAACGTCTAAACCCTGGATTTAGGGAAAAGTTTTCAAAGTTGGAATATAAAATTATTGATAAATTTATATAAAACTTAAGTGGGAGAGTAAAAAGTAGGCCTTTTATGTTATGAGCGGCTCTTATTATAGAAGCTTAGAATAGACTTTTCGAAGTTGTTCCTATCAGGGACGTTATCAAATGGCTTTATTTAAACAATTATATAACGGCTAAGTTAGTGCTTAATATATAGAGAAAGTAATTTTATCCAGGACAACATGTGTATGTGAGTGGGCGCCTCATTGCATGGAAGGCGCCTCAGAATTTTTATCCTACACATCCATGGACAACTGAGTACAATTCAAGCATCCGAAAGCCTTTCTAGGCGCTCCAGTTCATTTTTCAGAATTGATTGCACTCAGTCGTCCACGTAAACGTGGAATAAAGGTGCACATGATATCAAATAGATATATAATATTGATATGCTAGATGACCGAGTGGAGGGTAAAATCCCCAAGGCGCCTAGAGTTGTTTGATGATCCTTGGGCTGTGAGGATCACCGCTGAGCGCCCAGCATATCAATGCAAATATGCAATATATATATATAACAGAACGATTTGACAGCACAAGCAATTTAATTAAATTTTGTATAGATTTTTTTTTTAAGTATAACATGAACCGACCATGTACTAGAAGTACATCTAAAAGTCTGAAATGATCTATCGATTTTTAAACAATAAGTTAGTTTATATATCATTTACACATCAAAAATAGTTTTTGAATACCACTAAACCATTGTCATATTGCAAATCAGTTTGCATTAATAGCAAGACATAAACGAAGCTACTAGTTGATTTAGAAAAAGTTTGATTGAACCGACTCCATCATGGTGCAAGTAATGGATTGACGGTTGTCAGAAAGTAAAATGAATGGGGTAGGAATAACTAAAAATGAAAGTTACAATCTTATTCGAAAATAAACCCTAAAGCCAACATAATTGAAAAAAATGAGTGAAAACACTGAAAGGCCAAAACCATCACATTTCTGAGATTAAAGTCAAAAGTAAGAAAACGTCACAACTCGAAACTAAGAGCACATAAAGATGTTCACAGTTTTAAGCCTAGAGTGCAACAGCAATCTCTATTTGAGAAAAATTCAAGTGGACAATAAAATAGTAGTAATTTCAATTTAGGTCTCACTTCTTCTTTCCAGCCTTGGCAGCATCTCCAGCCTTTGTCTGAAGGTGACAAAACATGATCATAAGCAAATTTAAGACCTGTCAGAATCTTAAATGGAGATGAAATTTTAGCTCACCTTCTTGACACCACGTATTTTCTTTGTCCTGTTCTTCCTTTCTTTCATCTGCTTCCTTGATTTCTCCACCTTGGTGGCAAGCCCATTCTACCAAAAGCTAAAATATGTCAGAAAACTCCCAAGGAATTCTTTCGTATTAATGCCAATGGATAAGATAATATGCAAAACTATGCGATGCCTGGTGAGTTTATGCAGAAAAAAAGTACAGCATAAATACAAACTAGAATGGACACACAAGGGCCCTCTATACTGTTAATGCATATGTAAAAACTTGAAAAGAAACAAGTTCTAAGATGCATCAGTTTGATTAATTTTTCTTATGTTTATCAGTTTTGAATAAACTTATTTTCATGTGACATTATTGCACAGGACTAGTTAAACAATGCATGTATTTTCCACTTAAATATACGTATTTCAAGAATATGCATTCATTGTTAATTTCCACTCCGTAAACCTAAAGGCAAATTTGGATGAATACAAATAAATAACAGTGTTCGAAAAAAATAATAATTCGTGAGAAAAATGATATTTGCAAAATAATAATAATTAAAAAAAGAATGCTAACAATTGGAAAGGTGACCATGCAGCAAATTTTCACAGGCATAAGAATGATACTATGCAAGAACAGGCAACTAGGGGGAAAGGTAAGAATGACATTAGATTTTTTAGGAAAATACAAAAATGAAGAAAACCAATGAATTTATGGAAATCAAGACAAGAGTAATGTGACAAGAGAAAGATCAAGTACAAGGACTGTGGCCTAATCAAGAATATTAAGCTAGAATCAAAATACATTATATTTTGATTACATTTTTTCTCAAGTCTACCCTATAAAATTCAATTAGCATCTTAAAGATTAACCTATCACAAATTTAATTAATTGTAACAGCCATCAGGTATAAAGCACAAACTGATTTTGCTTCCTTGGTTTCCAAGTCAATTAACCAATGCTGTAATTTTCACCATGTAACAAGGGATGGACAGAAACTGATTGTCAAATATTATACAGTTCTATTATTATGAGATATTAGTTTGGATCGGAAGAGTTTATTCTGAATCAAGGTTTTGTGAAATTTAAATTATAGTTAATTTATCTATATGATTCCAAATTTTAAAATTAGAATACCAACATTACAAAAAAATTGGAATATACTCCTCACTAGATAGGATCGGCTATATAGATCCTTTTGCGTCATTGGACTTTATTCCCTACTATATCATCATCTATACTTAAATAAATTTTATCTTATTTTATTATTGATAACCAAATAAATTTTATCTTATTTTATTATTGTTTTATTATTATTAACCAAGTTTTTTTTGGATTTCCTCTTCCTCGTTTGGTTTGATGTGAGTATTTATTATAATTTCACATCGTCTACTGTAACATTTATTGGCCATCTAAGTGCATATCCGTACCATCTCAAACATCTCTCGGAATTTTCCCTAAATAAATGCAACTCCAACTTTTTCTCTAATCCTCTAATTTTTTATTTTGTCTATCCACCTTAACAACCTCATCTCTGCATGTCTGAACTTATGTGATCGAGTCATATCCCAACATTTAACGTCATATAACATAGCAAGTCTAGCGGCCGTTTGGTAGAACTTCCTATTAAGTTTTAGAGGTGCTTTACGATTACATAAAATAACTGACGCACTCTTCCATTTTAACCCTTCTGCTTGTATTCTATAAAAGATATCTCTTTCAATCTCTCAATCATTTTGCAAAAAATGGTCTTGAATACTTAAATCTCTCGGTTCCGGATAACTAGTCATCTCTTATCTTAGTAAATGTCTCATTATGTCTAATATTGCTAAACTTAAATTCTATATATTCTGTCTTTACTGAGTATAAAATTTTTCACTTCCAGTATTTTCCACCAAGATTCTAAATTAGCATTTACTGTTTCACGTGTTTCATCTACCAAAATAATATCATCTGCAAACAACATACACCATAGAACTATGTCTTGAATGTGTAATCCATAATTAGTGCAAAAAAAAAAATAAAGACTTAGAGTTGATCCTTGATATAATCCTATCTTTATTGAAAATATATCAGTTAATCCGTCTAAAGTCTTCACGTTATACATATTCTTAATTAGTTCAATCTATGTTACACTAACACTTCTATTTTCTAACATTCTCCATATATATTTTTTTGAAACTCTATCATAAATTTTTTCGAAGTTAATGAATATCATGTGTATACCTTTTTCCCAAAAGAAATTCTTGAAATTAGAATGCTGTAATATTACCAATTATATCCATGCGTATTTTCCAGACAAAAGAATTGGAGCCACAACATGGCAAAGGAATGTTATTAGACGTTCTATAAAAATTAATTCCAAAAAATGAAAAATTTATAATGTTAGACAAGAATTTTATAAAACACTACTGATCCCAAAGGAACTTTTATCAGTTAGTTGATCCACCACACCCCTTCAAATATCGTCATTCTTAGAATGGTAGAACTTTGCTGCAAAAGGTAGAGACTTTATTTGTAGTAACTGTATAAGCATTTATAATCAGAAATACCTTAATTAAGAATGCAAACTAAAAACATAGAGTATGATAATAAAGATATAAAATTCCATATAATTGATTGCGGCCACTATACAATATTAGGCCCTAAAAAGAAATCAGTGGGTAACAAAGAATTCAAGATGTGAACCATACCACGTATTAATATGTTATGAAGAGAAATGACAAATTAGCAACCTAGTATCCGTGGCCATGATTACATCATTATGATAACTCATATTTTGATTAACTGGTTTCTTTAGTTCAAAAATACTAAACCGATGTCAGATCAAGAACCATTAAAAGAGCACCCCCATCCTAGAAAGATCGTTGTTTGCATCTAGTGCTACCATTGTAGTTTGAGAAGCCAATCAATACACAAATACATTACATTCTCAAGAAAGGTGAAGACAAAAGGCAAACAATCACAACAGCAACTCAACAACAAGCAGGTTGTAATTCATGAACTGAATAAGATTAGCAGCAAAACGAACAGAAGTAAAAAAAAAAAACATACCCGGATGAGCCGGTACTTGGGCTCGTACTTCTTGGCATTTTCCAATGTATCGTAGATCAAGCCAAAACCAGTCGACTTCCCTCCTCCGAAGTGCGTCCTGAACTTGAACACGAAAATTGTGTTCTGATCCTTTACTTCATACAGGTGTGCCAGCTTCTCTTTCAATTCAGCCTACACCACATCCAATCCAATTTTCAAAAAGATCAAAAAATATCGAGAATACTCCAAATAAATCAAGAAGCCTCGAACGTTAGGGGAAAAATAACCTTTGAGACATTGGCTCTTCCAGGGTGAAGCACATCGATGACCTTGAAACGAAAAGTCACATCACACCATAAACAATAGCTCATTTACATATACGAAAAGAAATTAAAATCTCAAGGGAAACAAACTGACGAATTGCTTCCTGGAGAGGAGGCGATTGGTCATGAACTTCCTAGTCCTGATTGTTACCGCCTTAGAATCCGCCATGTTGGATATTTCTACGCTGTGGAAGAGCAAGAGCTCAGGGCGACAAGACTGCGGGCTGCGACGCTGGTCGAGAAGAAAGAGAGAGGCCAAGCTTTCGCGATATATTTATATAGAAACCCTAGATTGTGAGATTATGGGCTCTAATATTAGTGGGCTCCAATGGGACCTCTATACCAGTAACTAAATGGGCTCTAGTAGGCCATTATAATTCGGAGAAAATTGGACTGTTTCATGTTTGGATTAAACGTAATAACAATATAAAGCCTTTTTCAAGGAAGACAAAATTTTATTTTTAACAAAACTGGTAAAATTATCGATTCAATGGTAATTGGTAGTAGTGAACATTTGGATTAATGAGTTCCTTAATCCGCAATCTATTTCATTCCAATTCAATAAATAAATTAAAAGCTTTAATTGTTATAAATAATGTGTATTTATTGTGAATGTTGACCGTTGACTTTAGATTACTCTTTCATTTTTTGATAATACAGGTGTTCCCCATAAAATTTTTTTACTAATCTCAATCCAAGGGTAAATCAAGGAAGCGCTGTAACAAATAGTTAATAGTGAACCCTCGTAATATTCGTCGTCCCTGTAAGATCGTCAAACGTGTAATTGATACTTCATTTGTGAAGGTAAACCCGTGGACTTGTTTCCACCCATTGGTACTTCAGCCCACAGTCACTCAACTCAAGTTTTTCCACTAAATTTAAATTTAGCGTCAACATATATCATCGTAGCAGAGCATCAAACAGTGACACTCTTCTGTTACGTCTTAACCGTCTCTCATGCCTATTGGGGCTTGGATTCTCTTTTATGATATTACATTTTGATTTTTGGGTACGTTTGTGATCATTAAAGTTTGAATGAATGTGCCTTAAAGGGTCTACAAATAGGTATCTATGTAGAGGTTGAATTTTGGCACGCCCGAGCATATACCTCCCTCATGTCTTGACAATTTACACTTATGGTTAGTAGTCATCCGTGGTTTACCTCCTCCGTGTTGGCTATGGGACGGATCGGCGGAGACGCTGGGGCGAGTGAAAAAATATTAATATTTATTTAATAATTATATGTCTCTATTATTAGTATTTATTTAATAATTATGTGTGTCCATGTTTTATCATTTTTTTTGTGTCGGATTAAATGATATTATTAGTATTTATTTAATAATTATGTGTGTCCATGTTTTATCATTTTTTTTGTGTTGGATTAAATG